>MU762880.1:55346-86073 GCA_026770625.1 Nicotiana glauca
GGGGGGGGGGGGAGAGGGGCCTAAAGCCCATAAAATGGGCACTGGAAAAAAAAGGCTCATCAAGCCTTAAGCAAAATGCTGCCAACATGAAAGCAGAAAGCCAAAGCTACGAAAAACAGAACACTAGTTCTGTTCGCTCACGAAATAGAGCACGCAAGCAACGAACAATTCTAGGGTTCTTCATAACTCACTTATTCTTGAACTCAGGTATATAAAATTTCCTATTCTCAATTACCCTACAGTAGTAATAGGTAAGAATTGAATAGTTAATACCCTTCTTTCTCTGTATCAACAGTAAATCCCATATTTAGGCGTGAAACTTTAAAATTAATTAAAATGTACTGGTTGTTGTAGAATCAATTATTTGACGGGTATAAATTGGACAGGGGTCTACGTATTGGCTCAAGGAGCATTGAGGTGAGTTGATATAACCCTTTACTAAAGTGGTTTAACTCACAAAATCACGCATACAAGGTGTTTGATGAATTGCTTAAAAGAGTTTATATTTATTTAATTGGAGTGAGTGAGTACCTATTGACTTAAAATTATTCTAGCAAGATTTTAGATGATCTACTATGATATATGTGCTTAAATTTTCAGATTTTTGTGTTATTCTTATATGTTATTTTCATGTTGAAAATTTATGAAGAAGAAAGAATCATTAGAAATATTTTTACATGTTTATTTCATTCTTATGCTATGCTTTACATTTAAGGATGCCAACATGAGCATGTACATGATGTTCTATAAAGAAAAGATTTAGACTTGAAAAGTCGCAAGAAGAAGTTTTAGAAAGAAATTTGTTTTGGGAATATCCTTTATTCTGAGAAGGGGTCATCGTCCAGGCTGAGGGTCCTGACCAAGGCGCTGACTTCCTGAAACTACTTATGCCAAAGTAGGGAGCACACGAACCGAGGGTCTCGTTGCTGAGAATTTACTTAGCCATACTAAGGTATGATACATGAGCGCTGAGAACCATGAAGCGAGTGACACCTCGTGGATTGGGCCTATTCGATCAGGTTGGGATCGAACCCGTGCCGATTACATGGTGACCGAGACAGAATTTAGTCAGGATAGTCGGAACTCCCAAAGTATAAAGTAAAGTATTTTTTAAAGAAAGAAAAATAAAAAATATTTCTTTTAGAATATTCATAAAATGCTATTATGCAATTATTTTAGAATTATTCTTATAAGCTTTATGTTTTACATGCATTTAGAACATTTGCTCGTAATGTATATGTTATTAAAGTTTCACCCGTTGTTGTTGAGACTCACTAAGCACAATGGATGATACTGAAGTTCTGTTTTGGGAACCTACGTTGGTCTGCGGTACAACATAGGAACCGGATTTGCAGGCGAGCAAGCTACGAGTTAGGACTTACTTCTCTTCCAGTGCTATTGGCGAACTCCGCTTTTGTTCGTGGAGTATTCCTTAGAGTCATCTTTATTTAGTTATTTCTTTGTTACTTAGAAAACTGGCCAGGAAATCTCATGTCCTGAGCAGAGCGTCAGTTTATCAGTAGAGGCTTCATAGACATAGTTGTTGGGTTAAGATTCAAATGTTTTTTTTATAATAACTTAGCAGCAATTTAGTAGTTACTAAAAATAAAGTTTTGGAGTTGATTTATTTAAATATTAAAATTTATCAAAAGTATTTGTTAGAGGATTTGTATATAAAGTTTGGAGTTATAATAGATTTGATAAGTAGAGATGGTTTGCTTGGTCATGTCATGTGATCAAGTGTCAGTCCCGGCTTGTTCAGAAAATGGGTCGCGACAAATTTGGTATCAGAGCCTCAGGTTTATGGAGTCCTATGGGTCTATGAAGCCGTATTAGTAGAGTCTTGTTTATAGGTATGAAGCGCGCCATACTTATAAACAAGAGGAAAAATCTCATTTTTTCATACTTTAGATCGTGTAGTAGATCCTACCTCTAAGAAACTATCTAATGTATTCGTTTCCTTAACACTCGTAGAAATGGCTCGTACTCGCAACTCTAACACCGACACTCAGGATGTTGCTGAAGAAACTATTGCTACTATTGTGGCTCAAGGAATAACTAAGAAGGCTTTAACTCAGAAAAGGAAGGGTAGATCCACAAAAGGGGTCCAAGTACCCCGAGCTGAACATGAAGAAGGGGTGGATAATGATGAGCAAGTACCTCAGGATCCAACGCCACCCCCAACAGCAGATCCGGCTCAGACAACTATATCCCCAGAGGTGGGTCAGATGTTTAATGCAGTCAGCAATGTTATGGAGATGTTTAAAGCCTTCATGGCCAACTAGAACGAGAGAAGAGATGAGATTCTACCTCAATCAAATAGACAGAACAATTCTGAGTCCTCAAGAGTGAATGAATTTTTGAAGTTGAATCCTCCAGTATTCGATGGTTCTATAATTGATGAAGATCCAATGTTGTGGCTGAAGTGTGTCGAGAAAGCCCATCGAGTGATGAAAAGATTTGATGATGAAGCTGTGGAGCTGGCTGCTTACCAGCTTGGAGATCTGGCTGGCGCTTGGTTTGAGATGTGGGAAAAGGAAAGAGATGAAGATGATGGTCCGCCTACTTGGGAAGAATTTGAAGAGGCCTTCATGGCTAACTTTATCCCAGAAGAGCTTAGGGAAGCTAAGGCTACAGAGTTCGAACAGCTCAAGCAAGGGAATAAAAGTGTGCAAGAGTACTACATGGAATTCATAAGGTTGGCTAAGCATGCTCCTCACATGGTTAAGACAGAAAGATCAAAGATTCGCAGGTTTGTTGGTGGTTTAACTTGCCACATTAAGGATACGACATCAGCTGTAGCAATAGGGATGATAGCCTTCTCCTCTGTTATGGGATTTGCCAAGCACTTAGAAAAAGACAGACAACAAAGGAGAGAAGAAAAAGAGCATAACAAGAAAGCCCGAATAGCGGGCAGGTTTAATGGTACATCCAGTGGAGGTGGAAGGGATTCCTCTAATAAGGGGTCATTAGCACCAGCTCAGTCTAAATAATGAATCAGGTGGTGGGTCTTCCTTCAGACGTACTCAGAGTTATGGAAATCAGGCTAGCCAGAATCAGAATTTTAGGACATCATCCTCACATAGCCAGAGTCAGGCTGAGCAACATTCACACCAACAAGGTCTTTATGGAACATGTAAGCGGCAACATTCAGGTTAGTACAAGCTCGAGTTTCATGGTTGCTATCATTGTGGAGACATTGGTCATATAAAGGCCAACAGCTCAAAGTTGCGACATAATTTCAGTGGTGGATCAACTCGTCTTTCTAGTTCCTCAGCTACTGAAGTTGCGACATCCTAGGCTCGTGGTTCCCATAATCAGATTGGGCATACAGGAGGCAGAGGTGCAGACCGAGTTGCTCAGGGAGGGGGACAACCCCGTTTGTTTGCTACACTTGATCGTCAGAGTGCAGAGGCATCTGCAGAAGTTATTACAGGTATACTTTTAGTCTGTTCACATAATGTTTATGCTATAATGGATCCAGGTTCAACATTTTCATATGTGACTCCATACTTTGCAATTAACCTCGGACTAGAACCTGAACAACTTAGTGAGCCATTCCTAGTATCTACTCCAGTTGGCGAGTCAGTGAAAGTTACCAGAGTCAATAGAGGTTGTATAGTGTTAGTCCAAGGTCGCAACACCAAAGCCGATCTCATAGAGTTAGAAATTGTGGATTTTGATGTGATCATGGGAATGAATTGGTTGTCTTCCTCCTATGCCATGTTAGATTGTCATGCCAAGATAGTCAGTTTCCAATTTCCAAATGAAGAAGTCTTAGAGTGGAAGGGTAGTTCAGCATCGCTTGTAGGTAAGTTTATTTCATACCTTAAGGTGCAACGAATGATCGGTAAGGGGTGTTTTGCCTATTTGGCTCTCATCATTAATCCAGAATCAGAACCACCAGCTCTTCGGTCAGTGCCTGTTATTAGAGAATTTCCAGAAGTTTTCGCAGATGAACTTCCCGGACTTCCTCCTGAAAGAATCATAGACTTTGGCATTGATCACATGCGAGGCACTCAGCCCATATCTATACCTCCTTATAGGATGGCTCCAGCAGAACTTAATGAGTTGAGAGAACAGTTGAAAGACCTTCTTGACAAGGGCTTCATCAGGCCGAGTGTTTCACCGTGGGGTGCCCCGGTCCTGTTTGTCAATAAGAAAGATGGGTCTCTCAGAATGTGTGTCGATTATCGGCAGTTGAATAAAGTTACCATTAAGAACAAGTACCCACTGCCAAGAATTGATGATTTATTTGATCAACTTTAGGGTCCAAAGTACTTTTCAAAAATATACTTAAGGCTGTGGTACCATAAGCTGAGAATCAGAGAAGAAGATATATCTAAAACAACCTTTTGAACTCGCTACGGGCACTACGAATTTCTAATAATGTCCTTCAGGTTGACAAATGCTCCTACTACATTCATGGACCTCATGAATAGAGTTTTTAAGCCATTACTGTGTACCTTTATTATTGTGTCTATAGACGATATTTTGGTGTACTCTAAGAGCAAGGAAGATCGTGTAGAACACCTCAGAATAGCCTTGCAGACCTTGAAGGAGAATGAGCTTTATGCCAAGTTTTCAAAATGTGAGTTCTAGTTGTAGTCAGTGGCATTCTTAGGTCACGTGGTATCTAGTGAAGGAATAAAAGTAGACCCTCAGAAGACAAAAGCAGTCAAGAACTAGCCTAGGCCGACAATGCCAACCAAAATCAGGAGTTTCTTGGGGTTAGCTGGCTACTATAGAAGGTTTGTGAATGGTTTTTACTCACTTGTAGCCCCATTAACTAAGTTGACTCAGAAAGTAATTAAGTTCCAATGTTCAGACGCTTGTGAGCAAAGTTTTCAAGAGTTGAAGAAGAGGTTGACCACTGCACCTGTGTTAACCTTGTCGACAGGTTCGGGTGGGTTCACAGTGTATTGTGATGCCTCTAGAGTGGGCCTTGGTTGTGTTCTTATGCAAAATGGAAAAGTTATTGCTTATGCTTCTATGTAGTTAAAGAATCATGAAAAGAACTATCCTTCACACGACTTGGAGCTTGCAGCAGTGGTGTTTGCATTAAAAATATGGCGACAGTACCTTTATGGCGAGCATTCTAAAGTGTTTACAGATCACAAAAGCCTCCAGTACATTTTTAAGCAAAAAGAACTAAATTTGAGACAGGGAAGGTGGCTCTAGCTATTGAAAGATTATGACATCAATATCCTTTATCACCCGGGAAAAGCTAATGTGGTAGCAGATGCACTTAGTAGGAAGTTAATGGGTGTCTTGGCCATCTTGTAGTACAAAGGCGATATTTGGGTCGAGAAATTCAAAAACTAGCAAATGATGGAATTAGATTGGATGAGACCGAAGAAGGAGATATGACCGCTTATGCCTTAGCGCAATCCTCCCTTGTTGCGCATGTTAAGGCTAAGCAAGACAAAGATCCGTACTTAGTGAAATTAAAAAAAGGAGTCAGAAGCAAAGAAATCACTAGTTTCACTCTAGGAAGTGATAGAGTTTTGAAGTTGATTAATCAGTTATGTGTGCCTGATGTAGATGGTCTTAGGAAGGCCATAAAGGAGGAAGCTCACAGTTCGAGGTACTATATCCACCCAGGTGCTACCAAAATGTATCTAGATTTGAAAAAGTTGTATTGGTGGAAAGGCATGAAGAAACAAGTAGCAGATCATGTGGCTAAATGTTTGAATTGCCAGCAAGTCAAAGTTGAGCATCAGAGGCCTGGTGGCCTAGCTCAAGATATAGAGATACCACAGTGGAAGTGGGAGATGATTAATATGAATTTTGTAGTAGGTCTAACTCTCATGCACCGTAAACATGATTCAATTTGGGTTATTGTAAACCGACTAACAAAGTCCGCGCATTTCCTACCAGTAAAGACGACAGATTCCGCAGAAAGGTATGCGCAGTTGTACATCAAAGAAATAGTCCGATTGCACTCCAGTTTCAATCATATCTGACAGAGGCCCTCAGTTCACAGCGCATTTTTGGCAGGCATTTCAGAAAAGATTAGGTACCAAGGTCAATTTAAGCACCGCTTTCTATCCACAGACCGATGTCCAGGTAGCAAGGACCATTTAGACTCTCAAAGATATGCTGCGTGCGTGTGTTATAGATTTTCGAGGTAACTAGGATGATCACTTACCACTAATAAAATTTGCTTACAATAACAGATATCAGGCTAGCATTGTTATGGCTCCTTATAAGGTGTTGTATGGGCAGAGATATAGGTCTCCAATGGGTTGGTTTGAACTAGCATAGGTGTCATTGATTGGTCCAGAGTTTGTTTGTGAGGCCATGAAGAAAGTTCAGCTAATTAGAGAAAGACTTAAAGCGGCTCAGAGTCGTCAAAAGTCTTATTCTAACAAGAGGCATTGTGAGTTAGAGTTCATGGTTGGTGATAAGGTGTTTTTGAAAGTTTCACCAATAAAAGGAGTTATGAGGTTTGGTAAAAAAGGGAAACTTAGCCCTAGATTTATCGGACCTTATGAAATTCTAGAAAAGAAAGGAAACTTGGCTTATAAGCTAGTGCTACCCGTTGAGTTATCCTCTGTTCATCCTGTCGTTCATGTGTCTATGCTTAGAAAGTACATTCATGATGAGTCGCATATAATACCTGCCGATACTATAGAAATTAAAGAAGGCTTGACTTATCAAAGAGGTACCTATAGAAATTCTCGATAGGCAAGTAAGAAAGTTGAGAACAAAATATTTAGCATTGGTAAAAGTTTTGTGGAGTAATCATGATTCAAAAGAGGCTACATGGGAGGTCGAGGAAGATATGAGAAAGAAATATCCATATTTATTTGAGGAAAAAGATATATGAACTTAAGTTTGGTTTGACATTTATATTTGATTTATTAATACAAGTTAGAAAGTGTTTCTGTCCTTCCTAGATTATGCTTAGTTGTTGTAGTAATTTAGTTTATGCAATAGTATATTTAATTCATTAAAGTGATTTACTTGTGCTAAAGTTGTTGTGCTTTAGATTCTTGTTATTTATTGTGGTACCTCCTTGCCGGAGTGTGAGTAATTAATTTATCAGCTGCGTATGGTGCTTATGAATGGCCTGTTATAGTATATTTGGTTGTTGTTGATGTAGTTTTGGCATTTATGACATGGGTATATTTTTGGATAGTCCAATTTACCAGGAAAACTCTGCCGAAATTTTTAAAAATTTAGGGAGTTAGCCAAAATTTTGAGTCCTTTGGAAGAATGAGTAGTGCTAAGAAAACTTAAGAGGTTCAAGCACCTAAGGGATGATTGTTAGCTTAAGAATAAGGCCCTAGCAACATTCGAGGACGAATATTTTTAAGGAGGAAAGTTTGTAACACTCCTTAAATTTATAAAAAGTTTCGAGACAAGCTAATTATAGAATTAAATTATTATTATTTTTTTCTTCTTGCCTATATATATATCTATATATATACACACACACACTTAAATAATTGGATATACAATTAGGAAAATATTAATAATTTTAATATTATTAATTATTAAAGGTGGGTATCATTAATTATTAGTTAAGTTTAAAAAAGAAAGAAGGAAAAATGGCCTAAAGCCCAGAAAATGGGCACTTGAAAATAAAGGCTCTTCAAGCCTTAAGCAAAACGCTGCCAACGTGAAAGCAGAAAGCCAAAGCAACGAAAAACAGAACACTAGTTATGTTCGCTCATGAAACAGAGCATGCAGGGAATGAAAAATCCTAGGGTTCTTCATAACTCATTTATTCTTGAACTCAGGTATATAAAGTTCCCTATTATCAATTATCCTACAGTAGTAATAGGTAAGAATTGAATAATTAATTCCCTTCTTTCTCTGTATAAACAGTAAATCCTATCTTTAGCTGTGAAAATTTAAAATTAATTAAAATATACTGGTTGTTGTAGAATTAATTGTTTGACGGGTATAAATTGGAGTGCGGTCTACGTATTGGCTCAAGGAGCATTGAGGTGAGTTGATATAACCCTTTACTAAAGTGGTTTAACTCACAAAAGTACGCATACAAGGTGTTTGATGAATTGCTTAAAAGAGTTTATATTTACTTAATTGGAGCGAGTGAGTACCCATTAACTTAAAATTGTTCTAGCAAGAGTTTAGATGATCTATTATGATATATATGCTTAAATTTTTAGATTTTTGTGTTATTCTTATATGCTATTTTCATGTTAAAAGTTTATGAAGAAGAAATAATCTTGAGAAATATTATTACATGTTTATTTCATTCTTATGCTATGCTTTACATTTAAGGATGGCAACATGAGCATGTACATGATGTTCTATAAAGAAAAGATTTAGACTTGAAAAGTCACAAGATGAAGTTTTAGAAAGAAATTTTTTTTGGGAGTATCCTTTATTCTGAGAAGGGGTCATCGTCGAGGACGAGGGTCCTGACCAAGGCGTTGGCTTCCTGAAACTACTTATGCCAAAGTAGGGAGCACACAAGCTGAGGGTCTCGTTGCTTGAGAATTTACTTAGTCATGCTAAGGTATGATATATGAGTGCTGAGAACCAAGAAGCGAGTGACACCTCGTGGATTGGGCCTATTCTATCAGGTTGGGATCGAACCCGTACTGATCACACGGTGACCGAGACAGAATTAAGTCAGGATAGTTGGAACTCCCAAAGTATAAAGTGAAGTATGTTTTTTAAAGAAAGAAAAAGAAAAGAATTTCTTTTAGAATATTTCATAAAATGCTATTACGCAATTATTTTAGAATTATTCTTATAAGCTTTATGTTTTGCATGTTTTTAGAACCTTTGCTCGTAATCTATATGTTATTAAAATTTCTCCCGCTGTTATTGAGATTCACTAAGTATAATGGATGATACTAACGTTCTCTTTTGGGAACCTACGTTGGTCTGCGGTACAACGCAAGAATCGGATTGATAGGTGAGCAGGCTACGAGTTAGGACTTACTTCTCTTCCAGTGCTATTGGTGAGCTCCGCTTTTATTCGTGGGGTATTCCTTTGAGTTATCTTTATTTAGTTATTTCTTTGTGACTTAGAGAACTAGCAAGGAAATCTCATGTTCTGAGCAGTGCGTCAGTTTATCAGTAGAGTCTTCATAGACATAGTTGTTGGGTTAAGATTCAAACTTTTTTTTATAATAACTTAGCAGCAATTCAGTAGTTACTATGAATAAAGTTTTGGAGTTGATTTATTTAAATATTTAAATTAACCAAAAATATTTGTTAGAGTATTGTCTTGTTGTATATATAGTTTGGAGTTATAATAAATTTGATAAGTAGAGATGGTTCACTCGGTCATGTTTAGTGTTCGAGTGCCGGTCCCGGCTTGTTCAAAAAATGGGCCGTAACAGCTCCCTACTGAGTTTTACAATTTTGATATTTTTCAGAAAATAAGAAGTAAATTAGTAAAGTTAATCCGCATAGATGCTTCCACATCGTTTGCTTTTAGAGGGAAATATGCTAGGCTTTATGCATTAGTTCTCGTTGAAAGCCCTCTCAAAACCCATGTTATTAGTGGAAGGCATATCCAACAAGTCACATATGAGGGATTCAATGTACTATGTACCAACTGCGGAAGATTGGGACATAACGAAAATGCCTGCACAGAACGGCCTCAGACAATGATGAAGCCAGGAATTTACTCAAGGGTGTTCAAACTTAAAAGAAATAAAAACTTCTCTGAGAAAGAGTGTTCTAAAATTTAATAATTTACCTATATACAGAGTGTAGTTTTCCGATGAAGGGTGGCCAGTTGACCACCCCTTATAACATGTAGCTTCACCCATGGCCCCAGATTGCCTATGGTGATAAGGAGACAACCATTGAAGAACCCAAGGAGATTGCCACACTCACTAAAAAAATCGACCAATGGACAATTGTATCACACAAAAGAATGACAAAACTGAATTCAGCCAATTTTAGCAACAATACCTCCTTGGTGGTAAGAAGAAACTCAACAACACATATGGACTTAGAAATGACTGAACCCTAAGGAACAAGAGCTAACTTCTGTCCACCAGGTATCAACGAACCCCCCCCCACACACAAAAAATCCAAAAAATACTTTTTCACAAATGGACTTAGAAATTGACTTAAAACCTAAAAACATTGATATCTTTAAAGATTCAATCATAGGTCGAACTAATAGTACCTCTTGCATTAATACCACTCAAAACTTGCCTAGAATAGATGGAACCGAAAATGATGTACAAACCTCCTCAATGGACATCGAGCCAACCAACGATATAGGAGGTCGCCCTATTCAATTAATGAATGAGAAGAAATCACCCCAAACCTTGACTAACTTTACCTTAGATATCAAATTTAGTACATTATCTAACATACCTGAAAAGGAACTAAGGGACAAGACCCCAAGAAGTAGTCACAATCCATTAATGAACCAACACATTCTACCAAGTAACGATCCACTGCTCCAAAGCTATCAATAACTAATGGGAAAAAGGCCATTAATATCCATGTACTTTTGAATATAGGCCACGTTTATCCCCCGTTACACTTTAGAGCTAAAGTCCACCTTACCGTTACTAAAGTTTTTAACATTACCCCTAACCCTAACGTCCGTCCAAGTGGCAGCTGACCCTATTCATTTTTTCCTACTCAGCTGCCAACTAAGCTGCCAACTAGGCTGCCAACTAGGATTCCACTAACCCATTACACCCAAACCCAACCCTACATTTAGTCCCCCATAACCCACGTTCAGTCAATTAATTTTGATACATACCCAGCATCTTCTTCTCCCCCAAAATAAACTCCATTGCTAAAACCTACCATCTGACAGAAAAACCTTCTTCTATCTCAGAAAATCCTCTCTATTTCATTGTCGTTGGTTTGGTTGTTAAATATCGCAAGCTAGTTGTTCATCACAGATTAGGTGTCGTTGTGGTATTTTAGCGAAACATTTCACTTCGTCTACTCCATATAACCCTGGAAGAAAATTCTACAAATTTTCTAGGCCCAAGGTTACCATATTTTTTCAGTTATTTTCTTTTTTTGTTAATAATTTTATTTCAATTTTTGAAACATAAATCTTCTTTTTGATTTATGCTTGATAGGCTAATTCATGTGGGTTTTGGGAATGGGAAGATGAAATCTTCTTGCGAAGCGATTGGACTAATATTAAAGATGTAACATCGTCGATTGAGGAGATTAAGATGCAAAGGGACAAATTGAATGAAGAAGTAATTGGCATGAAGGCTATACACCAATATGAAGTGGATAAAGTTGTGAAGTTGGAAGATAAACTTGCCAAGACAAAGATGTTGCTTATGATTTCTTGGGGATTGTCTATTGGATAATTTGTGGCCTCGATAATGAAGTGACTATTTAGCAAGGGACTTTTGATTAATTTAGCAAAGACAAGGATGTTGCTTATGTTATATGATTATGATGTTGTAGTTGTATTTGTTGTGTTGTAGTAGTATATGTTGTGAAAAGGACTTTTCCTTTATTGTATAATCCAGCTTATGTTCTATGATTATGTGCTTATGATTATGATAGTTGTTCTTTTGATTAATACTATACACCAGCTTATGTTCTTTGTTTCCATTACTGTTCTATGATAATGTGCTTGTAAACAAACCTAAAAAAAACCTAAACAAACTTGCACAAACTCCAGCAACAAACTACATCAGCAAAATATGTCTAAACAAACCAACCTAAATAAAATAGTTGGACAAACATAGCAGCAAACTAGCTGGACAAACTACAGTTGCATACAACAGCAACAAGCTACAAACCTTCAGATAGCTAAACATAAACAAACCAACCTATTTAAAATTCAAACACTTACAAAATGAAAAACTTGAAAAACTAAATAACATTCAATTTCAACATCTATAACATTAATTGCATTCACCTACATGCACCAACTATCAACATTCATAAAGTTGAGTTTAAAAGACAGTTGGATACCATATTATAACCTCAAAAAGATGTGTAATACTTAGCTATATCATGGCATCCAACTATCACAACTATACAAACACAACCAAAACATAAAGTTTACTGACATAGCAGTAATTACAAAACATCCAAAAAATTACAATTGTTCACTATTCGAAGCAAAGTCCCATTACTTCTGCTCCTTACCACTACCCTTTCTTGCAGTCAATTTCTTCAACCTTTGCTTGTTCAACTGATTTCCAGTGATGGCAGGCCCTCCCAGCCATGTTAGGCCTTTTGCTGAGAAAGTAAGCTTTGAAGGCTGACTTGCACCACTTGAATCACCAACAAATCCAATTTGCCTAGTTGCAATTGGTATGCTTTGTTGCCTTAGCTGGAGTCTTGTCCTTGCTTCTGAGATGCTCCTTGGCCTTACAGCTATGTCAGGCTCAGGTTCTGTTGGAACAGACTGCTGAACAGTAGGGGTTGGCATGAAGACAAAGCTGCTGGGCTGACTGTTTTGACTGGGCTGGGGTGCTGATAAATTGAAGTCCTCTTCAGTTGGGATAGGTGCAGTTGCTGGTTATGTAGGTTGTTCATTAACAGGTTCATCAACCATAATTCTTTGCTTTTTGGTCTGCTTTCTCTTTGAATTTCCAGTCATTGGCTCTTTCCCTTTAGAGTGCTATTCTCAAATAGAATACAATAATGTGTTAGAACAAGGCAGAAAAATAATTAGATGTAGGCACACTTATATATTGAACAAACAGAACAAGACACACTCAGATTACCTTGGCACAACCCCTAGAATTATGTCATAATTCTCCACAGTTATTACATGTCATGACTCTCCCTTTTCTCTATTGAGACCATTGCCCTTGCCTATTGGTTGACTCATTTGCCTCCCTTGTTCTTTTTACTTTTGGTCTACCAGCTTGCCTCACAAATTCAGGTGGGTCCATCTTCTGGGAGGGCTCTATCTTCCAAAACTTTTCTCCTCTCACAGGTTGCACTCCAGAGATTGAGTCAATGAGGCCCTATATAAATAGGAAATAAGAAGTATGAGAATCTATACTAAAGGAAAACTGCTGAAGTAAGAAAATAATAAAGGAAAACTAAAGTGTTCATACCTTATGCATATCTGAGATGAAAGTGATGCCTTCACCCATCTTTAAGTTCAAAGACATTTGCAGAAGAGTTAAAAACCACTTCCATGTGACTTTTGTTTCTTTATCCACAATAGCCCAAGCTAATGGATAAAAGTAGTTTGGAGAGTCTTGACCAACTGCCACCAAGAGCTGACCCTTAACTTTCCCATTCAAAAAAGTTTCATCCAACCCTATAAAGGGCCTCAAACCACTCTTAAACCCCATCTTCATTGCATTAAAATATATATACATCCTTAGGAACCTTCGGTTGCCTTCAGCAAGAGTATCCTTTGACAGGTTAACTACTACATCACTTCCAGGATTACTACACTTCAATTCATTAATATATGCAACCAACTTGTTATACTCATCAGTAAAACTACCTTCCAGATTCTCCAAAATCAACCTTTTTTCCCTTTTACACTTTGACTCGCTCACATTTACATTAAATGCAGTCTTCAAGCTTGCCCTCATTTCTTTAACCTTAATGGTTGGATTTTCTTGTAACCCTCTCTTGAAGTATTCAGCAATGGTCATGGCATTTACCCTATGATTCTCATATGCAGGTTCACAAGTGTGCTCAGAATGTAAAGTCCTAAATTCAGTCCCACCCCCTGAAGTATTCCTAGATATGTGGCATACAAAAGGGCAGCCACCTTCACAAATGTACCTAAGCCTACTTGTGTCACTTTTAACTTGCTCTAACCCATAACCATTTGCAAGTGCATACATATTTATAACTTTTCTAGCTTCAGCAATGTCTTTGAATGTCATTGACCTATCCAACTCTTTATAGTCAGTTAATTTATCATTAATGTCTCTCTTCTTTTGTTTAAAAAGTTTCTCTAGTGTATCACAGTCATAGTCAGAAGAAACAACATTTTCATTATCATTACCACTATCACTTCCATCACAATCAGTGACAGCTTCAAGTTTTTCAGGTTTATCATGCTCATTGTGATGGATTATATTAGGTACATTAATACTTGGCTCACAATCCTCTACAACAAATATATTTATAACATAAAACTGTTCATTCACAAGGTCCAGTAAAGCCCTAATGCCATAATCACCTTCTATTTTATAATATGAACCAGAAGGACCATTAACTACTAAGTGTTGGACTTTTATATACCCCAAGTTAGAAACATATTCATCCACTAAATCATTGAAGGAAAGCAAGTCAGAGTCAAAACCTTTCTTAATGTGCCGGAATTTTTTTAAGTATGCTATGAGTGGCTTCTTGACCCACTCTTTCCCATAGTGAAAGACTAAATCCAGTAGGACCATAGATAGTGAACTGCAGAACATATTAGTACTAAAAAAATTAAGATTGTGAAAAAGGATAAGGACAGTTAACATAAAGGGAAAAATGCACAGTTAACATAAAGGGAAAAATGCATAAATGCATAAAGCCATAAAGGCATAAAGGAGTAACAGAATCAGCCCAATTCAATAATGCAAGTCAACATTATTCAGCCATGGATAAGGGAATCATATATTAAAGTATTATACGGAATAAAGTGTCCCTGCCCCACCCTTAATATTAATATTCTGATTCACCTCTTTTCTATAAAAAAAATTAATAATTTGGGACCACAAAATATTATAATCGAAACCCTAAACCATCAAAAGGTTTCCAATATCGGATGAGGCATATGCAAACAAAAAGAGTAAAGAAAGGGTTTATTACTGTCAAACTACATGCAAGTGAATACAAAACCAAAACACACATTACCAGCTTGAAATTATCGTCAAAGAGAGGATAAGTGAAAACCATAACCAACAAACAACTATTCATTAAACCATAACTTCAATGAACACAAAAACAGAAAAAAATACAAACCATTTGACAATTACAAACACCTATCAACTTTAAATAATCGAAAAAGAAAAGGGTTTATGAAAACTCAAACTCAGAAAAGGGTTTCTGAAAGGGATTCAGAATAGTTTTTCGGAAATATTTTTGGGATAACTCAAGATAAGAGATTAAACAAATAGAAAAATCAATTTTTGAGACAAAAATCTCTTACCTTGCTTGAAATCGCCACTCTTCTCCAAGTATCTTGACCGGCTTTGACTCTCTTTTTTCTTTCAAGTACCAGAAGCTTCGACCAAATGAGTGAATAATGTGTTCTTAGAAGGGTTTAACATATTTATTTTATGGGTATTCGGTTACGGGTTACGGGTCAGGTTGATTCGTTAATAGGGTTGGGTTTGGGTGTAATGGGTTAGTGGAATCCTAGTTGGCAGCCTAGTTGGCAGCTGAGTAGGAAAAATTGAATGGGGTCAGCTGCCACTTGGACGGCGTTAGGGTTAGGGGTAATGTTAAAAACTTTAGTAACGATAAGGTGGACTTTGGCTCTAAAATGTAACGGGGGATAAACGTAGCCTATATTCAAAAGTACAGGGGTATTAATGGCCTTTTTCCCATAAATAATTCCTTCAACAATTGGTACTATGTCAGCCATATAAACAAACGACTTAGAACACCAAAATAAATCTTCCAACCAAACTCGTTACCCTAAAACTAGTCAAAATGCCAAGGGCACCTTACAGCCAAAATAGGAGAATCCAAAGGGCACGATGAAATATTTGGATGAGGGAGAACCAACATACGCGTAACTTAACGAGGGATGTAGCCCTAGTAAACACAATACAAACCCCTCTCATATACTTAACAATGCCCATCCAACCAAATCATGTCCCACAATTTTGGCCAGAGCATGGGTTGATGGGGCATGCACTGAGCATAAGCCTACAACTCAATGGGCAGAACATCATTTTCCAAATAGAAGACCCAACTTACTTAAATCAAATTGTATCAGAGGGCTTTCAGTCCTTCGATACAATTTACTTTAATTCCTAAAATCGAGAACACGAAAGAGAACGAAATGGATAGAAAGTGAAACACTAATCCAAATTATCCCTCGGTTTTACAAACTGTGAGAAGATAAGTTTTAAATATTCTGATCCCTAGATGAGGAACTTTTCCTTGTTGTCTATCTCAAAATCCCATAGCATTTTTGTAGACTTAGCTTCTGCAACAGAACTAACTAAAAGAAAAAGGAAATCTCACCTTCCAAATAACAGGACGGCTGTACCTCTGACCTGCAAGAATGGATTCCACAACCATTGTAAATACAATAGTTGTCCTCCTAAGGGTTTTTTACATAGGTACATTTACTCCCCGAACAGACTCCATCGTAACTAGCTTTAGATACCACATAAAATCTTTTAGTGAGATGCGAACTCCTGACCTTTGAGGAAATAATAAGCATAAAAATACTAAATGAAGCAGTTACCATGTAGAAAAGATAGGTCACAACAACGGGTGAAGTATCAATCAGTGTCACAAATGTTTTAAAATTGTCTGGTATTACGGAGATTAACTCAAATGAAAAAAAAATGAGCTTCAACCATCTTAGGAAATAAAGAAAATGACATGAACATATTATCTGCTAATGATATGAAGTTAAATATATCAGCTCGGTGATGCCAACTGATATAGAGAACTGTTTTTGAAAAGCACAGAACAAAATAACTCCTGTCTCACAACCCATTTAGAAATATAATACAATACGGAGATAATTACTAAAGTAAAACATTATATTTAATTTGATAAATCATGTACGTAAAACTTAAGAAATAAGCCAGAGATTTTGCATGATGAACTGACAATCTATTTAAAGGTCATGAAGACAAATTGCTTAGGATAAATATTTGCAACCAGCTCTGAAAAATGAATAAATAATGTGTGGTACAATGCTGAGACTATCAGGCATTCCTGTTAAACCAGAGTCTCTAGGTACCTGACAGAGTGTGATGACATTTACAGATGGGAAGTTGTATGAAGAAAGAGATGCTTTATTGATTAATACCAAGAGAATTGCAAGTCAAAATTAGATAATTTTGTAAGCATCAATCAGTTCCATAAATGACTATGGTGAGCTTCTCCAAAAGAACAAGATGAAACGTCCTTAAACGCGAATGGGAAACCACACAGAAATATATATTATGGGGAACCCAAAGGTCTTTTGATAAAGAATATGATTAAATCAACTTTAGTACTATAATGCTTAGAAAGGTGAAGCAACGGGATAGAGAAAATAAAAAGGAAGTTTCTATAACTCGACCCGACAGAATCAAAATTCAAGACTGGCAACTTCGACACTTGATTTTGAATATATATATATATATATATATATATATGCTTATTGCTACCATGCATCATTACAAGACATTAGTGACTAATTTCTTAATTCTTGTCATTTGGGTCACATTATTAAGTGTTGAATTTTAAACTAAATGTCCTAAAATATAATTTTAATACCGTGTGGACTCCCCTGACCTCACTGTACTTTAATTATCATTGAATAACATCCAAAAATGTATCTCAAAACAACGATATTATGAACCATCCATGGTTCATAATGAACAACATCCTAAAATATAATTTCGTTCTTTGTATCCATTTGAACTGGGAATAAACAACATTATGAACCATCCATGGTTCTATAGAGCCCCGCACCATCCTCAGACCTTTCTACTTTATCCAAACATAGGAGCACGTCCATCACCATCGAGCCAACAACCATGGAACCATCAGAACACCTATCCTCAACCCTTTCCAAACTTGTTCAACCTACATTTGACTTTATTTCCAGAACTGCAGAACCCACCTACCCCAGCTCCAATGTACTAACATGTCCCTCATCACTCGACCAACCACCACTTGAATCACCCACTGAACCATGCACCAACAATGATGCATGAGAGGACACCCACGCAAATACCACAAGTGGTCAACAACACCATGACACCAACATTAGAAGCACAACCCATAACAGCCAACTTACCTATCACCTTCATGAAATCTGACTCAAGCACATATGGAAGAGGAGGAAGAAGAGGACGATATGCCATGTCTCGGTAGGGAATAGTCCAATCTTTCCAGCACCGGTGCAATATGAAAGAGTTCTTTAGAATTCCTTAGAATGCGAATGAGATCAAAAACGCTCTGCCGAGGCTCTAGTAGAAGAAGGGGTACTTGAAGAGAATAGTGGATCACGGAGTACTAAGGACTCAAAAACGCTGGTGTTCAAAGCAAGAAGAGACAAAAGTTCATCTTAAGTTTCCCAATGGATTTGAGGAAGTGCTCCTTCAATATCAAGAAGCTAAACCCTCCGGGAATATATCAATATGCAGTAGTCCTGGTTCCTACCCTATTCACACAATACTGGAGGAACAAAGAGGGCAATACGAGTCAACAGAGTCCTCCCCCAAGCCAAAGGAGGTTCTACTCAACCCAAAATATTAGCATGAATCTAATAATATGGAAATGCGGGGGTGCAAACAAGGCCTACTTCAGGAGAGCTTTTCGCTCAATGTTGGATTACCACAGACCTAATTTGGTCGCTCTACTGGAAACTAAAATGGAGGACCACCATAACCTAGTTCAAGACTTTGGCTTTTCAAGCTTGATCCAAATCCCAGCACATGGCAACCCAGAAGGGATGGCACTCATGTGGAACAACAGTCATACCTTAGTGGAACACATTGGTGGTACGGACCAGGAAATCTACGCCATGGTAAAGGTAAATTATTCTAACTATTTTTGGTTATGTTCAATAATATATGTCAGTAGCCTACTTGAGGAAAGACTTATCTTATGGAAAAATTTAAAAATAGTAGCGGATAATTACAAGGGACCTTGATTAGTAGTAGGAGACTTTAACGAGGTTGCGCGTGCCTTAGAGAAATTTGGAGGGTTACCTTTTAGTAATAATAGGATTACTCATTACACTTGGACGAATAAAAGTAAATAGTGTAATACCTTAATTATGAAAATATTAGATAGGTATTTAGCTAATGCTGAGTGGATCAAATTGTTTGAGGATGCTAATGTTAGTCATCTTACAACGACTCAATCCCGATCATTGCCCATTGCCCCGTTAAACTGGACATTTAAAAAAAAAATAGAAAGTCAATGTGGATGTCTCACCCTAGTTTTAGAAATCTTGTGCATGAAACATGGTTAACCAATCAAACATTCGTAATACTATAGAATACTTTAGCACTAGAGCAAAGGAATGGAATAGTAATACATTTGGCAATATTTTCGAAAGGAAAAATTCAATTATCGCTAGGCTTCAAGGTATCCAAAAATTTCCAAAATATACTACCAGTAACTTTCTCATAAATATAGAAAGCAAGTTAATTGAGGAATTTAATAGCATCCTCAAACTAGAAGAAGAATTTTGAAAGCTTAAATCTAGGAGTCAATGAATCCAAAATGGGGATGCTAATACAAAAAAATTTCACATAACCACCTTACAGAGAAGACGAAAAAATAGAATAATTAGCTTAAAGGATGAGGGTGAAAAATGGATACACGACCAGAAAGACATAAAAACTAACATAAATAGTTACTATATTAATTTATATTCTACTGAACAAGTTATGTCTTATATAAATAATATCTATGTCTTACAAAAATACTATTAAGGATATAGAGCATTCTCAACTTGTAAGTATTCCCTCAGTTAAAGAAATTAAGGATGCACTTTTTTCATTTAAACCCTTTAAAGCACCGGGTCCGGATAATATACAACTTTTTTTCTACCAAAGGTTTTGGGGAGACGAGACAGAAATTGATCAAGTTCTGTAAAGATTTCTTCACCAAAAAATGCATGCCTGAGTACATGAATTGCACCTATATATGTCTAATCCCAAAATATCAAAATGCGGAGACTTTTAGGCCATTCAGACTCATAAGCTTTTGTAACACTGCTTACAAAATAATTACTACGATAATTGTGAACAGAATTAAGCCTTTGCTTGATAATATTCTTCACACCACTCAGATCGGCTTTATAAAAGGGAGAAGAGCTGCATATAATGCAATTATTGCTCGTGAGGCCATGCTTCATCTTTAAAATCTTAAAGGAAAAAAAAGCAAAAATGATGATCAAATAAGATTTGGGAAAAGCTTTTGATAAAATTGAATGGTCCTTTATCAGATTTTTCCTAATCTCTCTTAATTTTTTCAAGGACTAATTGACCTCATCATGTCCTGTATATCTACCACGACCACATCTATACTAGTCAATGGATCAAGAACTAATTTTTTTAAACCAATTAGAGGTATAAGGCAAGGATACCCACTGTTCCCATACCTCTTTATCATATGCATGGAAATGCTATCAAGACTCATTAACCATAAAACTGATTGCCTACTTATCCCATTTTTCATTCACGGATGACCTTATCCTACTTATAGAAGTGAACCAAAAGAGTTGCAACTCTCTAATTGATATCCTTAATAAATTTTGTGAAAACTCAGGGCAATCTATCAACTTCAAAAAATCCAGAATCCTTTTCTCCAATAATGCATGCCCGAAAATAAAAAGCCTCTTTAGAAACAACCTACCAATGAAGAAAGCCAATAGCTTAGCTAACTACTTAGGTTTTCCCATGATTAGCTCGAGACCTTCAAAAAAAAGATTTTCAGTTCATTCTAGACCATATGAATACCAGACTTAAAAGCTGGGAAACAAGGTTATTTAGCATAGCGGGTAGAATAACCCTCATCAAATCTACCATAGCAGTTATCCCTAACCATGTTATGCAAATTTACAACCTCCCTAAAACCACCTTAGACAAAATCGACTCTATCCAAAGAAAATTCTTATGGGATAGTATTGAGAATAAAGAAAGTGTCACCTATTTTATTAGAACACTGTTACTAGACTTAAGTACTAGGGAGGTCTAGGGATTCATAAAGCCAAATGGAATAATAGCTCTTTCCAGGTTGCGCTGGCTTGGATATTTCAAAAAGGAAATAAATCTTTATGGATCAAACTATGCAACGATCCGGCCGGTCATTTTGAGAGTTGTAGCCCGTCCCCTTATTTACTGCTCATTTTATACTTTAGAATTGTTATATGACTTACTGGGGTAATTGGTTTGGATCCGGAAAGGTTTCAAAATAAATTGGGACACTTAGTCTCAAGGTTGGAAGATTAAGTTGAAAAGATTGACTGGATGTTGACTTGTGTATAAATAGCTCCGATTTGGAATTTTGGTGATTCCGTTAGCTTCATTGGCTGATTTTTGACTTAGAAGCATGTCCAAATTGTGATTTGGGATTTCGTAGTTGAATTAGGCTTGAAATGGTGAAAGTTAAAAATTTAGGAGTTTGATCGAGAAGTAGGACTTTGTGGTTACCAGGCTTGTATTGGGGTTCCGAGAACTAGAGTAAGTCCATGGTATCATTTGTGACTTGTGTACAAATTTTTAGGTCTATTGGACATGATTTAATAGGTTGCAGAATCGAATGTGGAAAAATTAGAAGTTTAAAGTTTATTAGGCTTGATCGATATGCGATTTGTGGTTTTAACATTGTTTGATGTGATTTGAAGGCTCGACTAAGTTCGTATCATATTTTAGGACTTGTTGGTATGTTTTGTTGAGGTCCCGGGGACCTAGGGTGGGTTTCGGATTGTTAACGGATCAATTTTTGGACTTAAGAATGTGCTGAAGTTTTCTGGTATTGGTATCTAGTTTCCTTGTACATGATCGCGTGAGAAGCTCCGTGATCACATAGGCCAATTGGGGCAGTAGGGGAAATTTTTATATGCGATTGCCAGTAGTGGAACACGATCGTGTAAGGCTTGAGAGTCTGGGCATCGCGAACGCGTGGTAAGGCCTACGTTCACGTAGAAGAAGTGAAGCAGCGGTTGTGTTCACGCATTGTTCTTTGCGATCTCGTGAAGAAGGATGCGACTGCGTAGGTATGAGGAAGCAGTGGTCCGTGATCATAGGTGTCGAGACGCATTTGCACTGGCTTGAATTTTTGGGGTAGCAGAGTTGCGCTTCGCGATCGCGAGGCAATTTCCACGATCGCGAAGAAGGGTCACCTGGGCAGACTTAAATATTTCAAAAATGAGGGTTTGAGTTCATAACACAAATTTAATTTTGGGAGCTCGGTGAGAGACGATTCTTGGAGAGATTTTCCAGTGGGTAATTGGGGTAAGTGATTCTTACTTAGTTTTGATTAAATTACATGTTTATGTCTTTGATTTTATCATTTAATTAGCAAATTGGGATGGAAAATTGGAAAAATGGAGGAAAGTTCTTAGGCCGAATTTTGAGAATTTGATCGAAGGTTTGGTATCGAATTTGAGTAATTTTAGTATGGTTGGAGTCGTGGTTGAATGGGTGTTCAGATTTTGTGACTTTTACCCGATTCCGAGACGTAGCCCCGGGAGCCAATTTTTGAGTTGACTTTTTGATTTTGATAAGAACTTAGTAATTTCTTACAAACTTGATTCCTTTAGCTTGTGTTGATTGTATAAAACTGATTGTGCATAGATTTGAGGCATTATGAGGCCATTTTGTGAGGCGAGGGCTTGTTAGAGTAAGGATTTGCGCAGCTTGAGGTAAGTAGTAGTTCTAAATTTGGTTCTACGGGTATGAAACCCCATATTACGTGTCATGTGATTGGTGTTGAGGTGACGCATGCCACGCCTCCTTTTTATACCCGAGGGATATAAGGGAGTTTTTCCAATTTAAGTGACATTATTCGAGATGAGATTGTTTATTTAATTTTAGAGTCGTAACTTGAAATAATTTAATTGGTGTTCCAAGTCACCGGTTTATTTTAAATCCCAAGTCGAGAAAATTCGACTTTTCATTTTAAAGTCCGCGAACTAGAAATTCTA
Organism: Nicotiana glauca; assembly: GCA_026770625.1. NCBI lineage: Eukaryota > Viridiplantae > Streptophyta > Magnoliopsida > Solanales > Solanaceae > Nicotiana > Nicotiana glauca. The sequence goes on from MU762880.1 coordinate 78,100, forward strand.
AGTAAGGAATTCTGTTAACCCGGGAGAAGGTGTTAGGCATTTTCAGTTCCGTGATTTTAGCACGGTCGCTTAAACTGCTTATAATTGACCTATTATCCGATTTCTTATGTGTTTTAAAACCTATTGTGCATTTTAACTTATTAATTTGCTTTTTAATTAATTTAAACTGCTTTCAGGAAGATTCAAGTTATTTAAAACATGCCTTGAATCACGCCACATAAAATGCACCCGCGTTTCGCGACACGTTCTATTTAACGTTGTTAAGAATTGAAATTGAGTCACATGAAATGTACACCCGAGATTAGTAATTAAAAGAAAATCAATTCAAAGAACGCGCCTAAAGTAACTACAAAAGTTCAAATTAATAACTAACTTTGCGAGGGCCATGAAAAATTCAATTGATGGCACACCCTGATTTTTAAAGAGGTAGTATTAATTACATGAGGGCCATGTGTTACTTAATATTGCTTATGGCACAGCACAAGTCTATTTGTTCAAATGATCTCTTGGTTTAGATTTATGAGGGCCATAAATTATTGGTTTTATTCGATATGGCACACCTCAACCTAATTAAAAGAATTATTTTAAAACAAATGCAATTTGAAGCCATTATTTGCACAACTATTAATTACAGGCGTGCTGGGCCTTTAGGCGTTTGGGCCAAGCTTGTCGTATACATAATTTGCAGCAGCCCGTTAAATAGGGACCTGGACTCGAACATAAGCCCAAAGAACTGTAAAGCCATAAATCTCCTCATTTGAAAGTGGCCTCAAGGTCTAGCCCCAAAGGAAACCAAAACCTCATGAAAAGCAAAGGCTGAAGAGTGTGGGACTCGAGATCGAGTCCACACAGAACTTAAGCAATATTTGAAACTCAAGGATACCCACTGAGCCTAATTGGCTTCCACCAACACAAAACAACATGATATAAGAGAAAAAGAAAAACTTTAAGTGTTACTACACCATATTACATGCCTGAGAGCAACATTGTTTTGAATTCAAGTGCACAGATGACATGAAAACAAAGCTTTACAGCATTCACACTTATTAATTCAATCCCAAGCTAGCTTATAAGTAATTGTATGGAATTTAAACCTCAATTAAACCCTTCTTTAATACAAACGGTAGCAAAAATCTCACGAGATTAATATGTAACTACCTTGAATCTAAAAATTACATGAACTTTCAGCAGAATTAGACGAAAACCAGAAGCAATTCACCTTATACCACATCAACAACATGGGAAGGCTAATAGAACACACATAAGATTAAGCTATTACAAAATATGAAAGAGATGGAAGAACAGGGAAGTAAGATTCAATAAAACAACTTGTATTCGTCAGGTTCCACATTCGAATTGCATGTTTACACTTCATATGTTATCCATACCTAAAGAAATACCTGGAAGTCAAGAGAAAACAATGAGAGTGAGGAATTAGCAACAACAGTAGATCAGCTCAATAACTCAGCAAACCCATCTTATTTCAAACCAGTTTAAACCCAGATGAGCACAGTTCTTTAGTGCTTTTAAAAATTCTAACTAACAAGGGAAATCAAAGAGCAAAACCAAGAAAGTTTCAAGCAATTTTTCAGTATTTTCATAGTATAAAAGCTCGATCGTTTCTAAGTTTTTAGTCTTGTAATCTCTGCTCATTTTTATTGAAAGCAAGCTTATATAGAAAGTACTAGGGCAGCAGAACTGATTTCCCTATTTTATCAATTCACCCTTTCCCCTAATTTTTATTTTTCAATTTTAACCCTGAATTTTAAAACCAATTACTGAAACTACCCAATCCCCTCTTTCCTGGAAGCTTCCCATTCAGTTTTAAAAGATTCTCTTAGTTTATATTTCCCAAATATCCTTTAATCCCCTATTAATTACCCTCAAGAACCAAACGTGGATCAAGTTGACCCAAAAATCAAACCAAAGACCCTGGGCTTGCAACCCAGATTGACCCTCCCCTCTTTGGGCTTCTAACCTACGAAGCCCAATATCTAAACATCAACAGCTAACAAGAACACACAGAAGAAAACCAATGGAGTTTTAACTCCTTATATTATAATTTCAAAGAAACAAAAAGTAAAAAGGGAAATTGAACAAAACCAAATGAACTACAACATGCTAACTAAAATGACTCAAATTTAACATGCACACAGAAACGGTTTAAAACAGAAAAACAAGAAAGAAAAGAAAGAATCAGAAGGAGATGAGGATAAGAATAAAGCGAAAGACGAAAGAAAGAAAAACGGACGGAAAAATACCTAGAATAGGCGGATGGACAGTGGGCCGGAAAGGACCTTCAATACTTTCAATTTTGAGCCAAAGTTGGCATTAATCGCGTGTTCTGGTTGAGAATAGAAGAACACCACCAATTTTAACCCTAATCGTTCATTGAAGCTTGAAAAGTTTGGGAGATTTTTCTTTTTCTTCTGCTTTTCTTTTAGATTTGAAACTGGTCCAATTTGGTGAGGATTGGAGGAGATAGGATGGTAGATTGGGAATCAGGTGTGGATGGTGGTTGTGTGGTAAAGGTTTGGGGTTAATTGAAGGTCTGTCGCCAGTGGAAAATGGCGGAGGTGTCACGACCCAAAATCCACTAAGAGTCGTGGTGGCGCCGGACACAGCCGTCAGGCCAGCCAACTCAAATACTTAATTAAATCTCATTGTAACACGTTTGAAATCCAGGATTTTTTTCCTTCATTATTAAGAAATTTTTAAAGGATAAAATTTCAAATCAAATTTAAATGTTGAACAGTTAATACAATTCTTCGAACCATCTCAGAAACCCGGTGTCACAAGTGCATAAGCAACTATCGATATGGAAAAATAAAATACAACATATGTCCGAAATACAGTGGATAGGGAATAAATAATAAGAAAGCACTGGAAGGAACTACACTAGCTACGGGTCGTCTCGAACAATGCAACTCACCTAGTCCCAGAGTCATCCATGCTGCTACGCCTAGTAAGCTGCTAAAGGTATATATATACCTGTGCAACAAAAATGCACAGAAGTGTAGTATGAGTACGTAATCAACGTGTACTCAGTGAGTATCCCGCCTTATCCCGAAGGGGTAGAGACAAGATGGTCAACTTTGACACTCTCTAATTGTGACGACCCAAAGGGTCATCACCGTATTTCTCCTTTTTTCCGCGCTTTCGAGGCCTTAAAAACCTCATTTTTAGTTGCCTCGATTTGTATGCGCAGTCCGGGCGCGAAGCCGGAAAGTTTTTATGTTAAAATATGTGAATTCTATGAAAAATTTGAAGAATTATGATATTAATATTGATATAGTTTACTTTGGTCAACATTTTGGGTAAACGGACCCGGACCCGTGATGTGATGGTCCCGGAAAGTCCGTAGAAAAATATGGGACTCGAGCATGTGCCCGGAGTCGAAATCCGAGATCCAAAACCCCGGTAAAAGAATTTTTCTGTTAAATTATTTTCTTAAATTGTTAAGGAAAAATAGAAATGAAAATGAGCTAGAAAATATAGGTATCGGGCTCGTATTTTGGTTTTGACGCCCGGTACAGGTCTTAAATATACGTTAAGCGCTTTCTGTGAAATTTGGTCGAAATCGGACGTCGTTTGACGTGTTTCGGACCTAAATAGCTAAAGTTGGAAGTTATGAACTTTGAAATGAAAATTTTGAGTTTTGGGGTTTGATTCTTTGATTTTGATGTTATTTTGGCGATTCGATAACTCGAGCAAGTCCATAGAATATTTTTGAGGTTGTGTGTATGTTTGGTTTGGAGCCCCGAGGGCTCGGGTGAGTTTTGGATAGGTGTCGGATTGCTTTTTCTCATTTTTGGAAAATTTGTTCTTCTGCTTCTGTTATTTCTGCATCTGCGGAAAAAGAACCACATAAGCGGTTCCGCAGATGCGACGTTTTGGCCGCATAAGCGGTAATTGAAGAACTAGCTTGGACCGCAGAAGCGGTAGGGATTCTGCAAAAGCGGTGACCGCTTAAGCGGTCCTGGATCGCAGAAGCGGTCCCTGGAGACTTTAGCTAATACCGCAAATGCGGTTAATTTTCCGCACAAGCGAGACCGCAGAAGCGGTCCCTGGACCGCAAAAGCGGAAATCACTGTTATGTTAAGGGTTTACCCGAGGCTTAATTTCAAAAGTTGAAAAATTATTTGGGAGCTCGGGAGGAGGCGATTTGGAGTGGGAAATGAAGAGGAAATCACTGGGTAACGTTTCTATGATCCCTTCTAGTTATATTCCATCATTTCCTAGCTAAATCAACCATTAAAATTCAAATTCAAGGTCAAAAATTGAGAAAAATGGGTGAAACTTCTTAGGTTTAATTTTGTGATTTTGAGTGGGCATTTAACCTCCGATTTTGAAGATTTTTATATGGTTAGACTCGTGAGAGTACGAGGGTTCTAAAAGTGTAAAAATTATTCGATTCCGAGACGTGAGCTGGAGGGGCATTTTAGTTATTTTACCTATTTTCGCGCCCTAGCTTTAATTTCAATAGTGGAATCAGTTGTTTGCAATATTATTTACGATTTTGTAATTGAATTGAATAGATTTGGGCCATTTGGAGTCGGATACTGGTGCCAAGGGCATCGTTTCATAGTGATTTTTGTACCGGTTCGAGGTAAGTGTTTGATCTAACTTTGGCTTGAGGGAATAGGATTAGAATATTATTTGCTAATTGTTAAATGTTGAGTATGGTGTATAGGCATGGTGACGAGTATCTATACACCGGTGTCTAGCATGACCGTGGGTCCTTATTGTGCTTATTGTGGTTTTGTTGTGACTCTTCCTTGTTAAATTGGTGAACTCTATATAATGTGAAAAGTATGAGAAGGAATTTATGATTTTGTAAACTCTTTGGAGCGTTGGATCGAATGATAAAGCAACTATTGAGTAAGAAATGAAAGAAAGAGAAAGAGATGTGATCATTCCCTTGCTGGGCTGTTACGTTTATTGATTATCTCCCTCGCCGGGATGTGAAGGTTGTTGTTATTGTTCCCTTGCCGGGATTTGATTGTTTACTTGTGTTTTCCCTTACCGGGATATCTATTACTTTTGTCTATCCCCTCGTCCCCATTGTTTGTGATTGTTGTTTGGGTGAGGTTGAGTGATAAAGCACGATGGGTGATGCCGTGCACGATTGTTTTGATTTTATTATGCACGAAGGGACATTTCGTGCCATGTTTTGATTATATTATGCACGAAGGGACATTCCTTGCCATGTTTTGATTATATTATGCACGAAGGGACATTCCGTACATGTTTTGATCATATTATGCACGAAGGGACATTCCGTGCCATGTTTTGATTATATTATGCACGAAGGGACATTTCGTGCCATGTTTTGATTATATTATGCACGAAGGGACATTCCGTGCCATGTTTTGATTATATTATGCAGGAAGGGACATTCCGTGCCATGTTTTGATCATATTATGCATGAAGGGACATTCCGTGCCATGTTTTGATTATATTATGCACGAAGGGACATTCCGTGCCATGTTTTGATCATATTATGCACAAAGGGACATTCCGTGCCATGTTTTGATTATATTATGCACGAAGGGACATTTCGTGCCATGTTTTGATCATATTATGCACGAAGGGACATTCCGTGCCATGTTTTAGGTTTATTACTTTCGTTGATTTCGTAGTTGTATCGTTTCGTTCCTTATTTATTTACCATGTATTCTTAACTGCTACAGCCCCATAGCATGCTCCCCTCCCTTTTTAACTGTCAAGTATTGGTATTCTTTCCTTTTATTGCATATATATATATAGAGAGAGGACTGTACAGGTCGATTTGGTAGTCCTATCTAGCCTCATCACTACTTCGCCGGGGTTAGGCCAGGCACTTACCAGCACATGGGGTTGGTTGTGCTGATACTACACTCTGTGCATCTTTTTGCACAGATCCAGGTGTTGGGACAGCGGTTTAGTCGCAGTAGCATTTTGGGAGCGAGCTTTCAATATAGGGACTCTCGAGGTAGCCTAGCTGGCGTTCGCGGGCCGAAGTCCCTTTCCTTTATTTCAGTTTGTTTTCTTTGTACTGAAATAGACATATGTATTTTTATTTCATTCAGACTTGTTTGTAGTATTCTATAGTAGTCCGTGAGCTAGTGACACCAGGTTTTGGTAGTGATATGTTTCAAACTTCCGCATTTTTATATCATTTTGTTAAACTTTAAGTCTTCCGCACCTATTTAATTGTTGATAGAATATTATATTGTTGGGGTTGGATAGAGAGTGTTTAATGTTTGGCTGGCCTAGCTCCGTTAGTAGGTGCCATCGCGACGCCCGTTGGTGGGAAAAATCCGGGTCGTGACAAGTTGGTGTCAGAGCTCTAGGTTGCATAGGTCTCGCTACTCACGGGCAAACTTGGTAGAGTCTGAGGGATCGGTACGGAGACGTCTGTATTTATCCCCCAGAGGCTACGGAGTTAGGAAAAGTTTCATTTTTGTTCTTTCTTGTATTGCGATTCCATATCTCAAAACTGATTGTCTTTCCTGCTCTGTTCTTTCGCAGATGGCGAGAACACGTGCTTCTTCATCTACCACACCGCAGTCCGAGACCCCAGCAGCGGCCCCAGTGGCGGAGCCTCAGGTCGGTTTTGAGGAGGAGGTTCCCATCCCAGCAGCTCCAGTGGGCCCAGCTCAGGTCCCAGGAGGGGTCATATTCACCCCGGATCTCCAGGATGCTCTAGTCCGATTGGTAGGCTTCACGGAGAGTGTCATTCGAGTAGGTCTACCTCCAGGAGTTCAGCCAGCGGTGGCAGATCAGTCGGGTTCAGAGGTTCAGGCCGGGAGTGAGGTCACTTTTCAGGAGGCGGCCAATGTGGGTCGTAGAGTTGAGGTAGTCCTGCCACAGCGAGGCGGTCATAGGTCGGATAAGAGGCCCCGTCATGTAGGCAGATTTAGTGGTACCTCGTCTGGAGGTAGAGGTGTTTATGGTAGAGGCCATCCTCCCAGGCCCTTTCAGTCAGCTCCCCATGTCACTCGTGGTTCTTCAAGTGGTCATTCAGGTCGCCAGGGTCAGTCTCAGTTCCATCAGCTGCAGCGTTCTTGTAGGTGTTATGAGTATGGTGAGTATGGTCACAACAGGAGGGTTTGCCCGAGGTTGAGGGGTGCTCAGCCGCAGCAGACGAGGTCTTGCCATGCTTGCGGTGATCCGAGGCACATTGTTAGATATTGCCCTCGAGTTTATGGCAGCTTCCAGCATCAGAGTTCTCATGTTATGATTCAGGCATCGGGGGTTCCACAGCCTGCCCAGCCAGCTAGGGGCAGTGGCAGAGGTCATAGAGGTGGAGGTAGGTACCGTAGAGGTGGAGCTCGGACCGGCAGAGGCAGAGGTCCGCCAGTAGTTGATCGCCCTAGAGATGCTATTCAGGGAGGTGGGGCCCAGCCCCGGTGTTATGCTTTGCCAGCCAGGCCAGAGGCTGAGTCTTTCGATACAGTTATTACAGGTACTATTTTGGTTTGTGACAGGGATGTTTCAGTGCTATTTGACCCTGGGTCCACGTATTCATATATGTCGTCTTATTTTTCTCCCTACTTGGCTATGCCTAGTGATGCCTTGGGCATTCCTGTATACGTATCCACGCCAGTGGGTGATTCTATAGTGGTCGACAAAGTTCATCGTTCCTGTGTAGTAGTATTTGAGGGTCTTGAGACCCGTGTTGATCTATTGCTTCTAGACATGGTTGATTTTGATGTTATATTGGGGATAGATTGGTTGTACTCGTATCATGCGATCTTGGATTGTCACGTCAAGACCGTGACCTTGGCTTTACCAGACTTGCCCCAATTAGAGTGGAGAGGGACCCTAGGACATACCTCCCGCAGTGTCATTTCATATGTTAAGGCTCGACGCATGGTCGAGAAGGGGTGTTTAGATTATTTGGACTTGTTCGTGATAGTTTTCATTGATGATATTCTTGTGTACTCCCGCAGTCAGGAGGAGCACGAGCAGCACCTCAGAGTGGTTCTT
>MU762880.1:96441-110381 GCA_026770625.1 Nicotiana glauca
CCCGAGTTATCCAAAACCCGATCCGGGCATACGCCCAAGTCCGAAATCATCATAAGATCCTACTGGAACCTTCAGATCTTGATTCCGAGGTCGTTTGCTCAAAAATCCAATCCTAGTTCATTCTTTCAACCTTAAGCTTCCGAAATGAGAATTCTCTTCCCAAACCAACTCCGAACTTCCCGAAATTCAATTTCGACCATGCGTACTAGTCATAACACCTGAAATGAAGCTGCTCATGGCCTCAGACTGCTGAACGACACGCTAGGGCTCGAAACGACCGGTCGGGTCATTACATTCTCTTCCACTTAACATACGTTCGTCCTCGAACGTGCTGAGAACTATACTGAAGTAGTCTGAAATTGTTGTTTAACTTCTCATGCACCTCCCCGTGCTACTACAACTTAGATGAGCACATTGGCTCGATAAATTATGAAGATATTCCTTTTTATCCAAGCAAATAAGCCTTAGAGCCCAATTCCAACATTCGAAATTCTATGCCAGGCCTGTTTCCAACATACGATCACCGTATCAATCGCTATACGCTGTACTCAAACATGACTGCATAACTCTGCTGAATTCACACTTTGCATCACTTTACTCATAGAACCACAATAACATTTCTGTCTGAATTAATCAAAATTCCACGAATCCGTTGCTCCCATTGCACCTCATGACCTACATAGGTCTTACTCTAACTATTACAATACTGCCACGACGGATGAGATACCGAAATTCATAATCAACTGCTGAGTCAACCAACCATCGAGTCTATACTTCTGACAAGAAACATTACCATATTCTGAACCAAATAATGATCTTCGCTCCTTAATATACTTTATATAATCAGATTGCACTGATCATAAATCCCACAATCTTATCTTACCCAGTACGAACTGCTCAAGTAATAAGCCACTCCGAATTCGATCACAAGTCTCATATGATGCCACAATGTGCTAATAAGACACCAATCCGAACACAACAGAAACGGAAATCAAACTTTGGAAGGAATTACCTAACCCCCGTACTAGTACGGACCTTCCTTAAAAGATAGGAAGCGAAACACACGAAAAGAAAAAAATAACATATAGAGGACCAGACTCGACATCACACTGTTGCGGCACGCAATCTGATCCAAATAACATACCCATGGCGGCGTGCCGCCCGATCCAAATAACATACCCATGGTGGCGTGCCACCCGATCCACACATAGATCTCACATAAGAAGATTGCACTTCGAGCTAAATCTGCTCATTAATGTAAAAATATCGAATTTCGATCTTAAGCATGCTAAGTGCATAATACCATCCCTGAGAAACACATAGTGCTATAGGCTACCAAACTCAAGCACAACTGAGGTGCGATACAAGATCTAAATCTCAAGAGCCATCCTGCTCACCTAACATCATCGCAACGCGGAACCTCAACACATAAGAATTTATTGAGCCGTCTCACAACTCATACGGCGCAAAACATCATTACCTGGAATAGCTGATGACAAAATAACACCTCGACTGCTCCTCCATAGGGAACGCTCGCTGAAATGAACACAACTGGCCTGATATAAAGCCATGTTCACAAATAAATCAATCCATTGATCTCAAGTCGATTTATGATTGCACCAACTTGGCCAATGACCTTTCAAAGGTCCGTAGTAACTCCCCTTTGCCTCATATCACGTAAGAATAACCATCATAACTGGAGCAACCTCCTCAGTTCATAACCCAATATACAAAGTGTCCTCCAGGCATAAATTCTCAAATTAATGATATTACCATGATCCTCATACTTGGTTTAAATACTTAGCCAATTAAGTGACTACATGTCACACTTGTACAATCTTCCCGTGGGACACGCTCCCACAATTTCCCGAAATAAATAATGGGTCCGCACATCTAAACCATCGGACGCACTAACGCTAAAAAGCGATCCATAATCCTTAACCAGGATGCAAAACCCCTCTTCCATAACACATCAATCTCAGGTTACGCGGAGGATAATACCAATTTACTCTAATTATTCAACCCCTTCCTTGCTCATCCGAGTCCGTGACATCCTTGTCAACACCGAACTGCAACCTTGATCTTTACTTCACATTTCCATACCTCTCACCGCACCCAACGTGCCAATATACGATAGGACACCATTTTTCATCATAACTCTGGGATCATTAATATTTTAACACTTCATCATATAAGAACTTTTCACTTAACTCACTTCAGGAGAATCATAGCAACACATAGGTAAACTCTCATAACCGTAGGATATGCAATTCTCTAAGTAGTGGTCCAAGCCACCATATCCCTTCCGAAATCCGCTTCCACTTGACAAGCCATAACAGAAGAATGCTTCTAAATAACATCAATTACGGCGGCTGACTAACCTCACATGTACCGCCACAAATCATTCCCATAACTCGATCACGCTGAACGAACTGATCTCTGACCCCAATATGCCAATTCAACTATGGTCAATCAATCTACCTCCTTCCAGTTTATCCTTGATTGCCTTAGAAATAATACTAACTCCATTCAACACATAATATACTCCATCTACACTCACCCCGAGTGACCTTGAATCACGAGACCAGGCTGTCTCAACTCCTACAAACTATTTAATATCACTCAAATGCTACACCACAAGTCAAAATATCATAGAACATTCTGTGCCTCTGCTCATAAACTGCTACAAAGCTTGATTCTTAATTGTACCTACAAGATCGACATCATTAGGCACCACACTTTACCTCTTGAATTAACTAGGACCGTTACTGAGAGCCACCCACTATGACTTGGTTCCGAATATAATCAACTCCATGAATCTTCTAGCACATTAATACCCTCTTAACAAAGCACCTGGCAACACCACTCCCCTTTAAACCCGTTTCTATACAAGGCATAAATTCTGAATCTTTTCCCAAGTTCGAACATGAGCCCATGAGGTGAACCATAGCACTTCCCTAATAATTCTCACCTCAATTTACTACTTATGGTCTTTTCTCGTAGCTGAATTAATCCATCAATATGCTAATAACCAGAAATCACACAAGTAGTTAATCATACAGCCCAATCATAAGCGGCGGGACTCTCCCACTTAGCTTGAATCCATCATTTCACCATTATTGAGTTCGCCCGACCTTTTTTCCTCTTATTGACTTAACCTCGCGCCACCAGTTATCAGAATCTCTCGGGGTCTTCTTGTAAATCCCCATCTTTCATATTCTGAGTCATCATCCACATCCGCACGACTGATCTCTTTGTTGAACAACTAATATAATTCCTTGCAGAAGCTTCGCCAACCACGCAACCGCTAATCTGCTTACGGGGAATAACCCACCTAAGGGAATCACCTCCCGACATCTTCCCACACCACTGCACGGGGTACATTCACTATGACACCAATAGCCCATCCTGAGTCCGAGCTCACCTTCCAATTGCACAAGTCCATTTGCCCCTCGCGGACATCAATTAAATACGCGACAACATCCTTCCAAATTCAGGGTTATGCTGCACCCTCCTCCATTTCAAGCAGCTCCTTTCTGTCATATAAATCTTCTGCCGCATAATAGAACATACTTCACATCATACCTGCATGCTTCAATCACCAATCATTAAAATCCCCAATTCGATCCAAACTCTCTTTAAGGCGCGTAGTCATCCTACTACCAAGCCCATATGCAACCCTCGCCACTCTCCCACTTTGGCGGAACTCATCTCCTTAATCGGTCACTCGACTTTGCTTCTCACACTCGGCCTTCTAGAAATTTTGAACACCGCCTGGCACTTCCCACATGTCCTTCCTCATACTTTGTTGCTCAATTGTTGCCTCAAATAAATCTATCTTCGTGGCACTTGAATCCACCATTGCTGCTAACTTTAAACCTTTCCAAAGGTCACCTTTATCGAGTCATCAACATTAGAAATTTTGATTTGATCTTAAACCACCACATCATGCGATATCTGACTGTTGTACCTCCAATATTATTTCACAATATCCTGCCATAAAGGCGAATTGTAGCAGATTATAACACCAACAACTTAGTACGTTCAATTAGGACCACGACACCCTCTCATAAAAGAAAGCTCAACCACGCTTGCAAATACCAAGCCTCATTACTTCCACCAGCCCACACCTGACCATTCTTAGTCCGAATGCCTTTTCCCCTGTCGGGAATAAAAACTGAATCCCTTTGATTACACACTGGGTAAACCTCCATTCAATTCATTCACTGCCCCGACACGTGGGCAAACACCCTACCATCACAACAACACTACAGAATAATCGCTCATAAGCATTATAGTAACCTGTGCCTAGCCTCACGGCTCTTAGAAGTTCTGTTACTGAGCTGAAACAATAGAATATCCCTGCAAAGTGCGACTATAATAGTCCAATCAACTATACCGGGAAAATCATCCCGCACCACATTTGTAGTGCCATTATAATCCTTCAATTTTTGATTTATGACAAGCGCTCGAGTAAGATTGAGTAGGAAGAAATCAAAGGCATAAGCCTCAAACGAATCGAACTGCACGAAAAGGAAATCAAGAAGGGAAGTACTCCTAACAGCCCTGTAGCCTCCCGAGGATAAGTACAGACGTCTCCATACCGATCCGCAAGACTCTACTAGACTTGCTCATGACTCGTGAGACCGACAGGAACCTAGTGCTCTGATAACATATTGTTACGACCCAAAATTCACTAAGGGTCGTGGTGGCGCCGGACACCGCCGTCAGGCCAGCCAACTCAAATACTTAATTAAATCTCATTTTAACACGTTTGAAATTCAGGATTTTTTTTCCTTCATTATTAAGAAATTTTTGAAGGATAAAATTTTAAATCAAATTTAAATGTTGAACAGTTAATACAATTCTTCGAACTATCCCAGAAACCCGGTGTCACAAATGCATGACCAACTATCGATATGGAAAAAATAAAATACATCATATGTTCGAAATACAGTGGATAGGGAATAAATAATAAGAAAGCACTGGAAGGAACTACACTAGCTGCGGGTCATCTCGAACAATGCATCTCACCTAGTCCCAGAGTCATCCATGCTGCTACGCCCAGTAGGCTGCTAGAGGTATATATACTTGTGCAACAAAAATGCACAGAAGTATAGTATGAGTACTTAATCAACGTGTACTTAGTGAGTATCCTGCCTAATCCCGAAGGGGTAGAGACGAGATGGTCAACTTTTATACTCTCTAATAGTCCAATGATTATTTATCCTTAATACACATATTAAACAGTGGATTTATTTTATAAACATGATTCTAATCCAAATAGAGGAAACGAGTAAACACGAAATTCTTTCATAGGAAAATTTCCAAATTTTCTCTTTAAACATAATCCAAATATTTTTAAGCCACAAAAGGGCAATAATAACTAAATGAAGTTCAAGACAACACACAGACATGCGCAAATCATGCCGAGGTCGACGACCCGCTCAAACAAAAATGTAAATTGTGCACTGCCGAGGGTCGAGCGGCACGAACCATAGATGCATCTATTCTTACTGAGGTGATCGACCCTATCCATAATCATCAAGAAAATATAAAGAAAGAACATAAGGATCAATTACATACCAGGGAATTCCAACCAAGGCTCAACAAACTCATATGTTCACTTTTTATTTCCTCAAGTCTTTAGCAAATCATAAATGATCATATTGGCAATTTAAAATAAGAGTTATTCCCCAATTAGACATGACGTGGGTCATAAACTACCCGAACAATTATCATATAGTAGCTACGCACAGACTCTCGTCACCTCGCGTGTACGTAGCCCCCACAATTAGGAGCACGTAATTAATTACTTCACCTATGGGATAAATTCCCACTCACAAGATTAGAAAGGAGACTCACCTCGCTCCGAAGACTCATAACCGCAATCTATATTCTTCCGAAGGCTTGAACCGATGCACAATGCACCAAAACTAGCCAATTAACGACAAACTAATGAGAACATGCTCAAATACTTGTCAACAAATTATACAAATTCCCAACTCTACTTAGTGAAATGACCAAAATGCCCTCAGACCCACGTGCCCGGATTTCGAAATTTCTCGAAGATAATGTTACCCATGACCTTAGGAACTCAAATATATAATTTTCTCTAAATTCCATACCCAAAATCGTGCCTAAATTCCAAGAATATAATTTTCTAGGTTTTCCTCCAAAACCTCAATTTTACACTAATTTTCATGCTTAAATCCATACATAATTGATGTATTTAACTCAAAAGTGATGGGGATAACTTACCTTAACATTGACGACAAAAATCCCCTCTTGAAGCTCCCCAAAATCGCCCAAGCCATGAAGAAATGGGAGAAATGAACTCAATCCCACGATTTAAATCAACCTCACTGCTCCAGGTACTTCCACTTCTGCGAAAAAATACCGCATCAGCGGTTCCGCTTTTGCGTACAATCCGCAGCTTCTGTGGCATTCCCTGGCCTAGCCCCTTTCCGCTTCTGCGTCGTGCCAATCGCAAGTGCGTTCCCGCTTCTGCGGACCTTTGACCGCATCTGCGGTCCTCCCCAAAATACTCCCAACCGCTTCTGCGATCATTTCTCCGCAGATGCAATCTCGCTTCTGCGAAACCTTGACCGCAACTGCGGTCCTCAAGCCTTGGACCAAAAATCGCTTCTGCGGCTCCCCGTCCGCTTCTGCGGTCAACCAACCTCAGAAGCGAAAATACCAGCAACCAGATGCCTTCAGCTCTCTTCCAAATTCCAACTTCGATCCGTTAACCACCCGAAATCCCCCCGAGGCCCCCGAGACCTCAACCAAACCTACCAACCAATCCCAAAACACGTTACGGACTTGCTCGAGGCCTCAAATCACATCAAACAACGCTAAAATCAGGAATCAACCCCCAATCCAAGTTTAAGGAACTTTAGAATTTCAAACTTCTACTTCCGATGTTTAAACCTATTAAATCACGTCTGATAGACCTCACATTTTGCGCACAAGTAATATTTTACATTACGGACCTACTACAACTTTCGGAGTTGGATTCCGACCCCGATATCAAAAAGTCCACTTCCAGTCAAACCTCTCAAAACCTTCAATTTTCTATCTTTAGCCAAATGCCTTCAAAATGACCTACGGACCTCCGAATTCACTTCCGATCGCGCTCCCAACTCCAGAATCACCATACGGAGCTGCTCCTAGTCTCGGAATCCCAAACGGACATTGATAATGCTAAAATGCACTCCAAGCCAAACTTAAGAAATTTCTTCCAAAATGCTGACTTCCATAATAGGCGCCAAAATGCTCCCGGGTTATCCAAAACCCGATCCGAGTATACTCCCAAGTCTGAAATCATCATACGAACATGCTGGAACCTTCAGATCTTGATTCTGGGGTCGTTTGCTCAAAAATTCAATCCTAGTTCATTCTTTCAACCGTAAGCTTCCGAAATACGAATTCTCTTCCCAAACCAACTCCGAACTTCCAGAAATTCAATTCCGACTACGCGTACTATTCATAACACCTGAAATGAAGCTGCTCATAGCCTCAAACTGCTGAACAATGTGCTAGGGCTCGAAACGACTGGTCGGGTCATTACAAGAGGTTTTGAGGGCGTCGGGCTAGGGTTAGAGGTCTGAGAGATAGGGAGATGAAGTGAAGAGTGTACTAGGTTATTCTGGACCCCTTCGGATAGTTTTAATCAAAATAGGGGAAACCTCTTGGGCCATTGGATGATGGCAAATGAAAGGCCAGGATTTATTTTAAGATTTCGAACTCAAAACGACGTAATTTGGGCTCCATACTACGTCGTTTGAATCGTTTAAATGACTGAATGGTTTGGACCGGGCATAGAGGTAGTTTGGGCCGGATCTAGAACGTGTTTTGGGGGGGAATTTATTTGGGCCTGGTTGAATTGGCTTTAACACCCCTTTTAATTCTCTTTTCCCTTTTTTTTTCAATTTCCAATTTTCCTTTTTCTTTTCAAATTAATTTAAAAACCTAAATTAACTCCTTAACTAAATTAATTTACCAAATTAGGCTAATTAATTGTCATACTATTTACAAAATTAATTAACTCCTAAATTAAAAGAACAACTACAAAATTTAAAAATTTAAAAGTTAAAAATGCAAAGTGAGTTTTTTTTGTGATGTTTCATTTTTATGAAACAACTAATTTACTAATAAACCTAAAAATGTAAAAATAAATTCTAAATGAAAATGCAGAGTATTTTTTGTATTTTCATGTATTAGATAAAAATAAAACATGCGCAGAAAAATACAAATAGTTAAGAAAATTCTACAAAAATTCCTAAAATAGCAAATAATTAAAAGAAAAAAAATTCTATTTCCTTCGGATTTTGTAGGAGTATTTCATAAAGAGAAAAAATCACGTGCTCACAGCTGCCCCTCTTTGCTCAGAGACATGAAGGGTTTTCGGGCAAAGTTAAAATAAGTAATTATGAGGGATTTTTACCAGTTTGAAACTCCATGAGAAGCATTTTTGGAAAGAGCCTGACTGAACCTTGCTTCAGAGATTGCCTACATATCCTTGGCTATAGAGGAATCAAGTCAGTCTAGTTCTGGAAGTTTCGGTAGTTGGGACTACCAGGAAGCTGTGATTTCAGTGTTGCTGCTGCTGCTGCTACTGCTTGTTGAACTCCTTATTATACCAAAATAAAAGATGAAAAGCTATGCTATCTAATACTATCAACTACGAGTTACAAGATCTCTATCTGTAAATCTTCTGAAGCTCGATCTTGAGTTTTGACTGGTTCTTCCTACAGACTCTAATCTAAATCTTGATGCTCGTTAGCTGCAACCGCTAGTTCATTCTTCTTCGGCTTTTCGGATCAAGCCGGGACATGCAAAACTTGTGACTTCAATCATATCTTGAGCAGTTCGCGTCTTTTCTCCGCTTCTACACCTTGAGTTCAACTTCTTTTCTTGTTTCTTCTTTTCTTTTTTTTTTTTGGTTGAGACTTATTCTTTTGGTCATCTCAAACCTTGTGCCTCACGGTGAAAACATGTTCGGGCACCAAAGCAAAAAAATGAATGAAATTTTTCTGCCCCAATTTTCACTAGGAAATTTCATGAGTTATTGTAAAAAAATCTAAACTACTTTTTTATTGAAAGCAATAAAACCAGGATTGTGTAACCTTGAAAAGATACTAGGGATTGGAGACGCTATGCCTAAAAATAAAATCAACTAGGTAGTGAAGACCCTATATTGGAAAGGGGACTAGGGAGTAAAGACCCTATGTTTAAAATAAAACTTAACCAGGGAGTGGAGACTCTATGTTGGAAAAACGACTAGGGAGTGGAGACCCTATGTTGGAAAAAGCGACTAGGAAATGGAGACCCTATGTCTAAAAATAAACTCAACAAGGGAGTGGAGACCCTATGTTGGAAAAACAACTAGGGAGTGTTGACATGTGATTTTTGACCCTCCCCAAAATTTTTTATATTTTAGCACGTAAATATTCAATTTAGGTCTAATATAGCTATTTCAACTCATTTTGACTTTTTACTTTATTTTATTACAAGAAAAATGAAAATTACAAAAAATATTTTAGTTTATGTAGTTTTCATAAAAAAGAAAAATTTAAAAATACAAAAATAGTACCTTATCTTTATTTTCATATAATCATGAAAACATAAAAATAGTTTCAATATAGTTTAGTTCAATTAATTAAGACTAATTTTATATTTTGTAGGAAGAGTTAGTCTTGGGTTAGTTTGTCCTATTTTAACCTTGTAGTCCTTCCTTTTAGTCTTTGGCCCAATTTTGAGGCCCAATAATACCAAACTCATACCCCTTAACCTAAAATTCTCTCTATATAACTAAAATTAGCCTAAAAAAATAGGGGGACCCTAGATCTAAAGGGGCGCAACTTTTGACAGAGAGAGGCCCCTCCTCCACGCTCTCCCTTAATCATCACCATGAGAGACATTTTCTGAAAGAGAAGAGCCGAAAATTCACAAAACGGACCCCTTCCCCCATTGTTCTACTTCATCTCCAAATGACCCATCTCTCTTAAAACCATCAGCAGCTCAACTCCACATGCCCCCCTTGAAATTTCATCCCCGTCGCATCCCACCACCCATGAAACCAAACGGAGATCTCTTCTCTTACGCCACCCACCACAGCCGGCGTTCACCAGTTCCTCACTCGAGCTGTTACTTTGCCGGAATTGATTATCGGCAAGTGATAACGCCACTGGCATGGATCTGGCTAGAAACTCCAAGACGCAGCCACGATTCAATCACTCATACAAAAAATGAAAATACTCTGTTTTCTTCTTGCATTTGCGCGATTCTTGTCCCAAAAATCAGAGGCATCGTTTTCTGATTTTCATTACAAAGTAGAGGTGATTTGAGATCATGTACGGTTCAAAATTTCTTTTGCTAACTGTCACACCTCCTTTTTACACATCTACCCCGAGGGATAAAATATAAGGGAGTTTTTCCATTTTAAGTGACATTATTCTAATCGGGATTGTTTATTTATTTAGAGTCGCCACTTGGGAAAGGTTTGGCTTTTGATGTCCCAAGTCACCGGTTTATCTTGAATCCCAATCTAAGGAAAATTTTTGACTTCCCAATTAGAGTCTGCGAACCAAAAATTCTAAGGAATTCTGTTTACCCGAGGGAAGGTGTTAGGCACCCCCGGATCCCGTGGTTCTAGCACGGTAGCTTAAACTATTATATTTGGCTAAAAATCTGATTTGTATACATTTGTAACTTATGCTTTTTTAACTTTAAACCGCTTTTATTATTATTATTATTATTTTAAAGAGAATAGCAACGTCATAAAAATGCATCTCGAACCACGTCACATAAATGCACCCGCGGTTTCCGACACATTTCGACTTCGTTGAGATTTTGGATTTGGGTCACATAAATGTGCATCCATATTTAGGAAGGTAAAATTATTTAATGACGGCCCTAAAGCGACTAGCGTATTGTTAACTTTAAGGAAGGCCGTGAAATTCGCTAAACGGCCCATCCCGAATTCTAAGTATTTTAATATAGACATTTAAAAAGGGCCCCGCAATTTATGCATTTTTGTTTGGCGAGGCTCATCTCGCCTTATTATTAAAGATCAACCTAAAGCGAACTACGATTTTCTATTTATGTTTTGTCTCTAAAAGGGCCTAATTAATTTACATTTAAAGTCTGGACTTCAAATTCAAGTCCGGATTCAAACAAGAGGGGAGAACCTCTTAATTTGAATCCGCTACCTAACTCGAAAGCCCAAATTTATATTACAAATTAACCCCTATATTCCTAGTATGATTTTAAAGGACTTTTGGCTTCTAGTATTTTTGGGCCTTGAAAGTTTAGCCCAGGCCTGTAACGTGGAGTTGCCCGGCAACTGGGCTTCAGTAAAATTCATTTAAATCAGGCCTGTAACGTGAAGCCCAAACAATATAACTCAAGGTCCAACTCCTGTCTAATTAGTGGTGGAATTCTTAGTGTTAACTGAATGCGAATTTAATTCATATGACTACTAGTCTGGACGAACCAAACAGCAGGAATAGAATTGATAGCTCATTTGCTAAATCTATATTGTGCTTGAGACCTGATTTTGTTTGCTTGAATGATATGCCAAAACAAGGATGAAATTGAACCATTTTTACATCCTAACTGATCTTTACTTATACTATTTGAGTTTCAACAAAAAGCCAGCAAACACGACACATTTAGGTATAAATTTTATTAAAACAGCTCTTACAATTATGAACAAGCAATCCAAGTCCAAAATATGATTAGCTATTAACTAAAAAAAAATAATTAACCAAATTAATTCATTTCCTTTCCAATTAATGTAACATATTCAAATTAAGCATAAACAAACCAAATTAAGAGAAAGTTTTAAACTCATAAAATAACACAACAATCATATAGCAGTCATAATTATCAAAGAAACAAGAACACGAAGAAAACCTTAAGCAGTCACGATTTTCGATTCACAAAATCTCCAACTCCGATTATAGCGTAAATTGAGCATTTGTTTCGCAAAGGACTAGAAATCGGAAACTGCGAACAAAGCAACCTCTCAAACCAAAACCCTCTGATTCGATCGACTCAACGGTGAGGAGGGGATGAAGAAAACCAGAATATAGGGGGTCATTTTGGCGGCTCAGTGTATATCGAGTGTATATCGAATATATATCGTGTATACCCCATGTATATTGAATGTATATTTAGTGTATACAGAGTGTATACAGCTCTCTCCTCTCGCTCTCCTCTCCCATATTTCTCGTTTTGTTTTGTCCCCTCTCTCCAAATCCCAGATCTCTCTCTCTCTCTCTTTTGTATATGCGTTTGTGAGTGTGTATGTTTATAGAAAAAGAAAGGAAAAGGTCCTCTCTTGAATGTCCAGTCACGATTTCACACCCAATTTTGTGATCTATTCCTTTTGTGTGTGTGGCTGCTGTTAGTGAACTTTTCTTTTTAAGAATGAGTGGGGAGTTTAGGTGGGGAACATGAGTGGAGAGAGTGTGGAGAAAATGGGGGAAGTGGTAGTGAGTGTAAAAAAATATAAACATGGTCAAAAATTAGGTGTTCACAGCTGCCCCTCTTTGCTCGGAAACACGAAGAGTTTTCAAGCAAAGATAATGTGAACCATGTGACTAATTTTTAATCATATCGTTATTCAAAAGAGGAAGAAAATAAAAAGGAAAGGCGCAACCAAGTCCTGGTTTTGGACAGCCTACATATCCCGGGTTATAAGAGAATCAGGTCGCGTGTAGTTCAGAAGTGGATGAGGTGATGGAGTGATGAGTTCAAGAGTCGAGTGAGGTGTCGTTACATCGAGGTTCCATTTTGCGGTCCAGTTATTACATCAAAATCAAAAGAAATGAAAAAGACTAACTAAGTCTGTCAACTATGAGTTACAAGATTCCTATCTATGAGTCTTCTGAAGCTTGATCTTGAGTCTTGGTTGGTTCTTCATGCAGACTCTGATCTGAATCTTGATGCTTGTTAGATGCAGGTGTTGGTTCAATCTTCTTCAGATTTTCAAACCAAAACAGGACATGCAGAGCTTGTGACCTTAATCAAATTTTAAGCAATCAACACCTTTGTCCGCTTCAATATTTTGAATTCACTTCTTTTGTTCTTTTTCTTCTTTTCTTTATTCTGGATTGAGACCCATACTTTTGGTCATCTCGAAACCTGCGTCTCGAGGTAAAACCTGCTCAGACACCAAAACAAACAAATGAATGAAATATTTCTGCCCCAGTTTTCACTAGGAAAATTTCGTGAGTTATTTGTAACAAAAGTTGAAACTTTTTTTTTTGAAAGCAATAAAATAAGGATTGCGTCTGTTTTGGAGGAAAAAGGTTAGGGAATGGAGCCCTATATCTAAAATGTCAACTCAGGGATTGGAGCCCTAATGTTTGCAAAAAAGGCGACTAGGGAATGGAAGCCCTATGTCTAAAAACTCAACTCAGGGATTGGAGCCCTACTATTGGTAAAACAAAATGACTAAGGAATGGAGGCCCTATATCTAAAGATCGCAACTAGGGATTGGAGCCTTATGTTGGAAAATGAGACTGCTAAATTGTGTACCTATGCTAAACTGAACCGACAAGGATTTCTTTTTTTTTTTTATAGAAAAATAAACACTTTTTTTTTAAAAATAATTCTTTTAAACAAATTGTTCCAACTCCTCTTTTTTCTTTAAAAAAAAAAATCGAGACATCCTTTTTTTTTCAAATTATCCTAGGAGAAAATTCGTCAGACTAGGTTTTCTATCTTAGGAGAAAGATTCATCAGACTAAGATTTCTATCCTAGGAGAAGGTTCATCAGACTAAGATTTTGATCCTGGGAGAAAGTTCATCAGACCCTCTTTTCTTATCTTAGGAGAAAAATTCATCATACTAAGATTTTGACCCTAGGAGAAAGATTCATCAGACTAGGTCTATATATATATATATATATATATATATATATATTT
>MU762880.1:119727-137777 GCA_026770625.1 Nicotiana glauca
GAGAGAGGAAGGATTTCGTAGCAGTTTATATACAGTTCACAGAATATCAAAGCGGTAAAAGCATTTAGCATACTAAGCTTAAACGTGTAGAAAAATCAGATAATAAATAAAGCCAATCATAACAGTTATTTTAAGATCGAATTCTTAAACCTTGAACCGATGTTCTGGGTTTCGTTCCCTAGCAGAGTCGCCAGAGCTGTCACACCTTCTTTTTACACATCTACCCCGAGGGATAAAGTATACGGGAGTTTTTTCATTTTAAGTGACATTATTCGGATCGGGATTATTTATTTATTTAGAGTCACCACTTGGGAAAGGTTTGGCTTTTGGTGTCCCAAGTCACCGGTTTATCTTAAATCCCAATCCGAGGAAAATTTTCGACTTCCCAATTGGAGTCTGCGAACCATAAATTCTAAGGAATTCTGTTGACCCCAGGGAAGGTGTTAGGCACCCCCGGATCCCGTGGTTCTAGCACGGTCGCTTAAACTATTATATGTGGCTAAAAATCTGATTTGTATACATTTGTAACTTATGCTCTTTTTAACTTTAAACCGCTTTTATTATTATTATTATTATTATTATTATTATTTTAAAGAGAATTGAAACGTCATGAAAATGCGTCTCGAACCACGTCACATAAATGCACCCGCGATTTTCGACATATTTCGACTTCGTTGAGATTTTAGATTTGGGTCACATAAATGTGCACCCGTATTTAGGAAGGTAAAATTATTTAATGACGGCCCTAAAGCGACTAGCGTATTGTTAACTTTGAGGAAGGCCGTGAAATTCGCTAAACGACCCATTCCGAATTCTAAGTATTTTAATATAGACATTTAAAAAGGGCCCCGCAATTTATGCATTTTTGTTTGGCGAGGCTTGTCTCGCCTTATTATTTAAAGATCAACCTAAAGTGAACTACGATTTTCTACTTATATTTTGTCTCTAAAAGGGCCTAATTAATTTATATTTAAATTCCGGACTTCAAATTCAAGTCCGGATTCAAACAAGAGGGAAGAACCTCTTAATTTGAATCCGCTACCTAACTCGAAAGCCCAAATATATATTACAAATTAATCCTTATATTTCTAGTATGATTTTAAAGGACTTTTGGTTTCTAGTATTTTTTGGGCCTTGAAAGTTTAGCCCAGGCCTGTAACATGGAGTTGCCCGGCAACTGGGTTTCAGTAAAATTCATTTAAATCAGGCCTGTAACGTGAAGCCCAAACAATATAACTCAAGGTCCAACTCCTATCTAATTAGTGGTGGAATTCTTAGTGTTAACTGAATCTGGATTTAATTCATATGACTACTAGTCTGGACCAACCAAACAGTGGGAATAGAATTGATAGTTCATTTGCTAAATCTATATTGTGCTTGAGACCTGATTTTGTTTGCTTGAATGATATGCCAAAACAAGGATGAAATTGAACCATTTTTACATCCTAACTGATCTTTACTTATACTATTTGAGTTTCAACAAAAAGCCAGCAAACACGACACATTTAGGTACAAACTTTATTGAAACAACTCTTACAATTATGAACAAGCAATCCAAGTCCAAAATCTGATTAACTATTAACTAAAAAAAATAATTAACCAAATTAATTCATTTCCTTTCCAGTTAATGTAACATATTCAAATTAAGCATAAACAAACCAAATTAAGATAAAGTTTTAAACTCATAAAATAACACAATAATCATATGGAAGTCATAATTATCAAAGAAACAAGAACACGGAGAAAACTTTAAGCAGTCAAGATTTTCGATTCACAAAATCTCCAACTCCGATTACAGCGTAAATTGAGCATTTGGTTCACAAAGGACTAGAAATCGGAAACCTCGAACAAAGCAACCTCTCGAACCGAAACCCACTGATTCGATCGACTCAACGGTGAGGAGGGGATGAAGAAAACCAACATATAGGGGGTCGTTTTGGCTGCCCAGTGTATATCGAATGTATATCGTATATACCCTATCTATATCGAATGTATATCCAGTGTATACAGCTCTCTCCTCTCGCTCTCCTCTCCCAGATTTGTCATTTTCTTGGTCCCCTCTCTCCAAATCCCAGATCTCTCTCTCTCTCTCTCTCTCTCTCTCTCTCTTGTATATGCGTTTGTGAGTGTGTATGTTTATATAAAAAGAAAGGAAAAGATGTTTATAGAAAAAGAAAGCAAAAGGTCCTCTCTTGAATGTCCAGTCACGATTTCACCCCCAATTTTGTGCTCTATTCCTTTTGTATGTGTGGCTGCTGTTAGTGAACTTTTCTTTTTAAGAATGAGTGGGTAGTTTAGGTGGAGAACATGAGTGGAGAGAGTGGAGGAAGTGGTAGTGAGTGAAGAAAATAGGGGAAGTGGTAGTGAGTGTAAAAAAATTCAAACATGGTCAAAAATTAGTTGTTCACACTGACTCGAGGTTTCACCGAGGTGCTGTTCGTTGGGTGCCGGTTCGAGATTCGTCATGGTTGATTTTGGGTTCGTCGAATTGCAGTTCTGGTTTATTTTCCACGTTTCAGGTATGTGCGTCTGATTTGAAACACTGTAAATGTCGTTGGATGATCTATTACACTGAAATATGTAATAATTTTTCCTTTATCACTCTGCAAACTTCAGTATTCAATTTTCCTTTTCCCTATTTCATTTCGTCACTTATGTGACGGTTATATGCTTCAGTTTCAACTGCTGTCCAATTATACGATGTTGTGTGACATTTTGAGTAGTAGTTTTCTGCTTTAAACTGGGTAGTTTGCTTCAGTTTCGGCTACTTTACAGAATTGCAAAGCTAGATATGAGTTGGTTTAACTGGATAAAGGATCTGTTGTGTTGGATCTTTTGTTAATTTTGCTTTTGAGATTGGTGTGTCTATTGTATCACTGTAATACGGTTCTTGAGTATATTTTGTTAGTTTTGTTCACCATGGTGGTATCCATTGGTTTTTTTTTTTTTGGAAATGTAAGAGTCGGGATAATTTCTTTACATCTTGGTGGATGAAACTTAAAGTTGTGTAAAGGAGCTTCGGCTCCAACTTGATCATTCTCAAGAAGCTCAAGTAGTATCAATACCAATTTTGTTTTGATTCGTAAACTCTGAAGGCAAGAGGGAGTAGAGTTCTCTATGACAATCAAGCATATGCAAGCAAGAAATCTTGTCCGGGCACTTTTATCCTTGATCAATTCAGTAATAGTCTTTTAATGGCTTTATCCTTAGAATTCGAGGCGTGCCATTTAGCAAATTCCATGGCCCTCGCAAAGTGCAAACACGTACTTGCTTTAGGCGCGTATTTTAATAATCTACTTTCCTTAACTTGGGTGCACATTTATGTGACCCAAATCCAAATCTCAACGATGTTAAAATATGTCAAAAACTACAGGTGCATTTATGTGACGTGGTTCAAGACATGTTTTAACGACGTTGCAATCTTCTTTAAAAAATAATTAAATAAAGCGGTTAAAAGCTAAAATTTGCACATAGGTTCATAATTGTTTAAAATCAGATAATTTAAGCCGAATATGGTAGTTGAGAGACCGTGCTAGAACCACGGAACCCAAGAATGCCTAACACCTTCTCCCAGTTAACAAAATTCCTTACTCGGATTTATGGTTCGCGGACTGTTAAACAGAGTCATTTTTTTCCTCGATTCGGGATTCAACCAGTGAATTGGGATACCATAAATCTCCCAAGTGGTGAAAAAACTCTGAATCTCTTAATAAATAGTCCCATTTCGATTGTCACTTCAAGTTGGAAATAACTCCCTTTATATTACACCCTTCCGGGGGTGTAGTAAAGAAAAAGGAGGTGTGACATCTCTGGCGACTCTACTGGGGACAAGAACCCAGAACTTCGGTTCAGGGTTTGAGAATTCGAGCTTGGAATAATTGTTGTATTTGGCTTTGTTTAGTATCTGATTTTATTACATGTTTGGGACTAATGTGCAAAATATTGCTTTTTACCGCTTTGATATTATTTGAATTGTATATATAAAACTGTTACGAAATCCCCCTCTTCTCACCTTCGGGGATGTGCTCGCTGGTCGAGACTCCCTATTCTATTAGTGTCATACCTTAAAGTAAGAAAGAGGTCGGACAAGTTACTAAGTCGGATGGCCTTTTGGTTCCCAGTACGTAGCCCCCTCCTCGACTCAAGTTGTCCGCTTGGGTACACAGTCTAGAATACATACCCAGGTTTTGAACCTAGAATAACTCAGCCTCATGCCGGATCCCTAGTAGGAATGCTTATCTGCATCATGTGCATTTTGACTTAGGGGACTCAACACAGGGGTTGGGTCCGTCTAGGATAGGTGTACCCGAAAATAAAAGACCATCCTGATACATCCTATGTGTTACATGTTGCATTCATTCAAGGGTAAAAGGGTCATTTGGCAGGCAAATAAAAAATAAAAAAGGGTGAAGTGTGAAAATAAAGCAAGTGGGGCCTAGTTATGTTTTGTTACATTTTATTAAGAAAAAGACCAAAAAACATGAAAAATTCAAAAAGATTTTGCATTTTTATCATTTTTCAAAAAATCAAAAGAAGAGGAAAAAGAAAATCCAAAAAAAAAAGAGTGTGCATGTTTCATCATTTTCAAGTAAAAGACAAAAAAAAATATTTTATCTAAGTTAGTTGTTTTGTTTAATTTTTCGCCTGTATCCAATCTGCCCGAACTATGCATACTTGATTCTCGTCTTTCGGGGCGTGATACGTAGGCAACCCACGTAAGGTCCGGTCTTCCTAGTGAGTTTAGGTTCTTGGCTTTGCGGGGTTTTAGCCAAATTTTGCATTTTTGGCCACCTTTTGGCTAAATAAGTCATTTTACAAAAATAGTCGCAATCGTATCTTGCATGTGTCCAATAGGAAAGACGATTTTCTATTTTACAAATAGTCGCAATCATTTTTCAAAAATAGTCGCCCGAAGTTTGGGCATGACAGAGCTTCAGGACTATCTAGTCAGGATCGTTCATTCGGGATTGGATCAAAAGATGATTTTCTATTTTTTTTAATGTTTGGAATTGGTTTTTTTTTATGATGTCTTTTTATCTTCTAGTCTTGTATAGTAATGTCGAGATTTTTATTAGTATTGTACTTACTATTTTGCATTTGAAAATGTGTGTAATAAATCAAAAATCCAAAAAATAAATTACATTTTATATTTTCGTTAGGAATTTTCTTTAGAATACTAATTGTAGAAATAAAAAAAATAAAAAAACAAATATTTTTGAGGTGGTTTTTCCTTTAGGCAATTAATATCTAGGACTTAAAATAAAAAATATTTTTATATTTTCTTTATGATATTAGGACCAAAATTTAAAAAATAGGAGAGAATTTTCCTTTTAGTACCTTTTTAAAAGTTTTCATTAAGGTATTAATCTCAAAAATCCAAAAAAAAGATTTTCTTTTGAGGTGTTTCATTGGAAATTAGTGAAAAATGAATTTTTTTTATTATTTTATTTTTATTAGAACTTTAGGATATTGTATATAGAAAATAAAAATAATTTATCTTTTTTTTTATTGTTAGAAATCCTTCCTTAGGCAATCAAAATTGAAATCCAAAAAAAAAAAAAATTTGTCTATCTTTTGCATTGCTTGTTTTGAAATATTGCGTCAGGATATCAAATGAAATTCAAAATATATTTCTGTGGTTTATTCTTTAGATTTCCTTCTTAAAAAAAAAATTAAAAAAAATATATTTTTCTCTTCTAGGATTTTTCCTTAATAGATTATTTATTTCAAAAGGAAAAAAAAAAGAAAAAAAAATGGCCGTTAAGCTTGATCTTAGAATAGGTTTTAGAACATTAAACCTAGAAAATTCAAAAAAGGTTTTGCTTCTTCTATTTCTCTTGTCGCATCAGAGTAGTCTTTAAGATAAAAAAATATAGAACGTTGGTTTGTTTACTTTATTTCCGATCTTCCATAACTGCGCAAAGATCTGATTCATGCGGGGTCATGATACGTAGGCAACTATTATTTTTTTATTATTAAAAGAAAAAGAAAAAGAAAAGAAAAAAGAAAAGAAAAAGAAAATAAAGGGGAAAAATAGAAAAAAAACAAAGAGGTGAAATCATGGGATGTGAAAAATGAGAGGAAAGAAAAGAGTGATAATTAGAAGGGAAAAGAGGAAGAAAAAATGAGCAAACAAGTGCTAGAAAACCAAAGAAAAGAGAGGTTGAAATGAGCAAATTGGGATGATGCCAACTGACCTTTGTACCCTCGAAGTCATTTTAGAACCGATAACTATGGCTAGGTGCATTGCACGTAAAGTGTGATTATCTTATGATAAATGCCCTAACGCTAACATGATGACTTCATTTTGTTGTACTCAAAGCAGAAAAGTGGTTGGTTTGTGATTTTTAAAGTGATAACTCTTTTATACAACACAACGACAAAAGGCAATGGCAGACAACAACAGAACTGGGTTGGTTGATACCGGGGCCCGAAAGCAGTTGGTTGAACGGGAGAATGGGTTAATTGAAGAGGTAAAAATGTTGAGACAACACGTTGCAGACATGTATCGGGCATGGATGACTTGGAAAGCACCACCCCCGCCACCACCCAGCTTCCTAGACGATGTCCTTACCCAAACTCCAGACAGAACGCCAGGCGATCCTCTACCTTCTCCATATTTACCCGCTTATCACAGCTTTCCCAGCCGCCCTAGTAGCTCCATCACTCGTCGTCCAACTATCTTTTCCCAAAAGTGCCCTCCGGTCACATCCATTGTTCTCGACAACCCGCCCAAAGCTCATAATGCCCAATATTACCCCTCTGAGTTTGCTCACAAGGTACCCAACTCGCACAAGCAAGGCCCACGGGATGAGCCTCATGTTGAAAATGGAGAATTTATAGGAAGAGAAGGGTCAGATAGGGTACCCAGGAAGCTGAAGCATAGAACAATCCTTAAGGGACAAGTAAGGAATGAGGGATCAGGGTATCGTGGATTATAAAGAATCGTCCGTATCTCCTAACATTCGCCTACCCATGGGGTTTAAAGTACCAATATTCAGCTTGTATGATGGGTCTGGGGATCCAGTAGCCCACCTGAAGGTTTATTGCAATGAAATGAGAAGTGTTGGAGATAAAGATGACCTGATGATAGCATATTTCAGTGAAAACCTAACTGGGGCAGCTTTGGACTGGCATGGTCGTCAAGATGTCGATAAGTGGCTTACATTGGGTGACATGGCTCAAGACTTTGTCCGATACTTTCAATGCAAATTAAGTGTTACCCCAGACCGCTCCCCGCTATCTAAGATGGAAAAGAAGCTGGAGGAAAGCTTTAGAGAGTTTGGGCTCAGATGGAGGTAGCAAGCTGCTCGAGTCAATACCCTGATTGGTGAAGAAGAAATGGTTGAACTTTTCCTACGGGCCCAGCGTCCCACCTACTTCAGTCATTTGATCCTGGCTGTGGGTAGACCTTTTGATGAGGTGTTAAGAATGGGGGAGTTAGTAGAAGAGGGAATCGAGTCAGGTAAGATCATGAGTTTGTCGAAAGACATTACAAATATCCCAACAAGCTTGGGTGGGGGATGGGGAAGCATAAAATATGATCCTATGAGTTTTCCTGATCAACACTCCCAGCCCCGACACCGACACCGACACCGACACCGTGAACATCCCCAAACTCCACATAAGCCACCTCAGTATTATCCGTCGAACAACACCCGACCATCTGTCTAACCACCAGGTCACTCCCTAGATGAGGCACCAGCATACGAAAATTCATGCGTGCCTTCACAGCATTTTCAAGCATCCAACTATCCTAGTAAACTGAGGCATGGAGGGAAACAAAGGCAGAGAGGTAATTTCACACCCATCGGAGAATCCTATACAAGCTTGTTTGAAAAGTTAAAGCATTTTGGCCTGATTGAGCTGCTCCTCGGCTATACACCGGACCCATATGCAAAAGGATTTGATCCTACTGTGCGGTGCATGTACCACTCTAATGTCCAGGGGCATAGCATTGAAGATTGTCACTCTTTGAAAAAAGGAAATAGAGAGAATGATTCAAGAAGGGGTAGTTGTGGTCAATGACAGTGACAGGGAGCATGCGAATCCTCTTGGGAACTCGTTGATTAAAGTTGATAATGGTCTTGGAATTATTTATGCGAAACTTAGTGGCTAAGATGTCGTGCTTGGTAATTGGGAAGATGCTCCATTTCCTGGTCAGCCGGGTTGGAGTTTGGTGCTTTATTTTGTTGTCATTTCTGTTATCCGGGTTATTTCAGGGTTGTAATCCGGATATTGTCTTGTGATTCAAACCCTTCTATGTTTTCATTTTGCCTGGTTTGTTTAGTCGTAGTAGCTCGTTTAGTGTTGTCTAGGTTTGTTCAAGGGTTGTAACCCTAGTCTAGTTTGCTTGTTTTGTTGTTTAAATCCTTTCACCGTCAGCCTAATGCATTTGTCTGTTTCCTGCCATTTCTAGTCATTTTATTTAGTTCTCTTCTCCTTTTACAGTTCTTTTCATGCTGGTTCTAGTGATATGACATGCGCGCATAATTCTCAGCCTGGTTTTTAAAAGTCAGTTTAGTAATGAAGCAATAAAACAATGTTGAAGATGATAGGGACACTTGAGGGAAATAAGAACAGATTTGGACATTGTGAGATCACTTCAAGCCCAAATTGTGTGAAGCTGGGGCAGATAGAACATGGAGAAACCCTATTGAAACGCATCCTGCCGCATCAAGTTGAAGCTAAAGGCAAGTTTGCCCCAATTGGCTGGGTCCGTTCGTGGTAAGGAGAGTGAGAGTGGTGTCCAATGGTATTTTATATTCAATAGATGTAGAAGGCGATTGTGAGGATATGGTTATCGAGTCTAGTACAATCAAAAGATGTTGCGAATGTTTTCTGTGGTTTGTTTAACTGTGTTATTTTTACTTGGCATGTTTTGGAGATTGGAATGACAAAGGTATTTTATTCTGCTATATAAACACTTTATCCTTTGTTACCCCTTTGAGCATAATTTATTTTCTTTCATATCACTCTTTTGGAATCAATAACAAAATTCATAAACACAAGAATGGAAAGTAAGTGAAGTAAAAAGAGAAAGAAAACAATGAAAAGAGAGAAAATAAAAGGAAGAAGAAAAGAAAATAAAAAAGAAAAAAACAACAAAAAGAAGAAAAGGAAGAAAAAGAAAAAAAAGGCAAGAAAAAAGGAAAAGAAAAAGAGCAACAACAAAAGTAGTCTCCTGAACTACGTTTGACTTGATTCTGAAAGGATACGTAGGTAGCCTCTCTCTGAGGTTCAGTCACACCAAAATAAAAATCCAAAAGTCCCCAAGAAAGAAACTGGGGCAGAAGTTCTGGTTGTTGTGAGAAATCTGATTCCGAAAGTTTAATTTTGAACCCATGTTGAATTGTTTTGAGCCTTTGATACCCTTCCTTCCTAACCCTATCCAAAAGCCCACATTACGGTCCAAAGAAAGACCTTCCGATCAGTCTTCAAGAGATGGCAAGTCAAGCGAGCAGAGGTGAATCATATCAGGGGCAACACTCCGATCCAAATAAAGGAAATGAAGAATGAGAGAGTCTTGTCGATGAGAACCCTCACGGGTAGCGCAAGGCGATGAAAGCTGAGAGAAATAAAAAATGAGAGAGTCTTATTGGTGAAAACCTTCACGGGCACCATAAGGCGACGGTGAGATGAGAGAAAGATCAAAATGAGAGAGGCTTGATGGTAAAAACCCTTCGGGCACTACAAGTCGAATCAAGGATTGTGAATCAGATGGATAAGCGAAGCATTGAAGCCCAGTTTCACGGTTTGGGGTATAACTAGAGTTGAACATCAGATTTGCGTGACAAAATATCTACAGTTGCATGTCATGGTCATTAGAGTTGGTATCTATATCTGATAGGTTTCTACTTCGTAGATTTCTTGTTAGGAATCATCTCTTTCCTTTGTCCTTTACTCTGTTCCTTTTGTTGTGTTTTCTTCCTCCTCCTGAGTCTGTTTGGTCATAACAAGTGAGAAATGACTTCAAAATCTGCCACCAAGCTTTCCAATTGAACAAAACAGGATCTGATGAACACATCAAAGCGTCATAAGTCAGGAAAGACAGCAGGCACACTGAGTTGGCAACAATCAACATGCTTTGGGATCCTTGTGAAATGCAAAGGCTTGGTATATGTCAATTCATGAACAATGCAACAAATGAAGGGTTAGGGTGAACAGATCAAAGGTATTCCCTATGATAAGCTTGATAAAAGGATATTAACCCAGTGACGAATAAAATCTTCCAAGCAGAAATCAAAGTTATCATGGCAAATGGGGGAGCTGTAGACCTCAAGGACCGGACCAGGGGTTTAAGTCAAGAAAAAACAACATACATCTTGAGTGGGTGGAAATTAACGTACTTTGGAATTCGTGTGAAATACAAGGGTTTGGTACATATCAATTCATGAACAATGAAACAAGATGGAGGGTGTTTGGTGAACGGATCAGAGATATTTTATGTGTTAAGGGTAACAAAGAAAGTGGTTAGTCAATAAACAAGCAAGGTCTTCGAGTGGGAATCATTTATCATGGCAAGTGAAGGAACAATAGATCTCGAGGCCAAGGCCAGTGATTTAAATCAGAAAAGAACAACATGTACCCTGAGTTGGTAACAATCAATATGCTTGGGGGTCCATGTGATACACAAAGGTTTGGTAAATGTCAGTATGAGCGGTGCAACAGATACATAGTATTGGGTCTGAACGAGAAGAAGTATTTTCTGGGTAAGGTTTACAAAAGAAAATGGTTAGTCTAGGAACAAGTAGGGCCTTCGAATGGGAATCGGTTATCATGACAAGCGAAGGAGCAACAGACCTCATGGTCAAGGCCAGTGGTTTAAGTCAAGAAAGAGCAGCATACACACAGAGTAGGGGCAATGGACGTGGTTTGGGATTCATGTGAGACACAAAAGTTGGGTAGATGTCAGTTCATGAGCAATGCAACAAATAGAGGATATTAGGTCTTAACGGAGGAAGGGTATTTTCAGCGATACGGATGACAGAGAAAGTGGGTAGTCAATAAACAGGCAAGGTCTTCAAGTGGAAATCAGTTATCGTGGGAAATGAAAGAGCAATCGCCCTCAAAGTCAAGGCCACAAACCAACCACCACATTTTAAACTGACAAGATTTTTTTTGATTGAAACAGGGGCAGAAATTTCGTTTGTTTCGGAGAAACCCACATCAAGGAAAGGCAGGCACCAGACAGGTTTGACGGAAAGTTTTCAGGACCCTCCTGGAAAATGGGACCTAGATTAAATTTTAAAACAATCATGAGTAGCATAATTTAGCATAAATGTACCCCAAGGAATATAAGATGGTTTCAAAGCTTGCATGTTTGAAGTAGGATCCAATTAAGAGTTCTCAGGACCTCCAGGAAAATGGGACTTAGTTTAAATTTCAAAATAATCATGAGTAGCATAATTTAGCATAAATTTACCCCAAAGGAATGTAAGTTGGTTCCAAAGTATGCATGTTTAAGATATGATCCAATTAGGAATTTTCAGGACCCTCCTGGATAATTAAGGTCTGCTTAGATAAAAAGATATAGTGGAAGTCGTACCTTCAGTAGATATAGCTTAGGTTAAAACTGTCTTTTAACTAGAAGTTGTCAGGACCCTCCTGGATAATGGGGAGTAGTTTAAGACCTGTTAGACAACAAATGTAGTGGGAGTAATACCTTTAGAGGATATAACTTAGGTTCATAATTGTTAGAAGTTCTCAGGACCTCCCTGGATAATACGACTTAGCTTTCAAATTCTTATAATTGTTGGTAGAATAATTCAGTTTAACACTCACCCATGTGCCCAGCTACAAAACTGGGGCAGAAACTTTTCTTTATTTTTGTCTATTGTTGTTGAAATCAGTAGCCCGCCTGGAAAACAAAGGCATATATTTCAAGTTTTAACAATCAGGAGCCCGGCTGGAGAACAGAGAAATTTTTTTCAAGTTTTAGAAATCAGGAGCCCGCTTGGAAAACAGAGGCATTTATTTCAAGTTCTAGCAATCAGGATCCCGCCTGGAGAATAGAGGCATATATTTCAAGTTCTAGTAATCAGGAGCCCGCTTGGAGAACAGAGGCATATATTTCAAGTTTTAGCAATCAGGAGCCCGCCTGGAGAACAGAGGCATATATTTCAAGTTTTAGCAATCAGGAGCCCGCCTGGAGAACAAAGGCATTCACTTCAAGTTTTAGCAGTCAGGAGCCCGCCTGGAGAACAGAGGCATATATTTCTAGTTTTAGCAGTCAGGAGCCCGCCTGGAGAACAGAGGCATATATTTCAAGTTTTAGCAGTCAGGAGCCTGCCTAGAGAATAGAGGCATATATTTCAAGTTTTAGCAATCAGGAGGCCGCCTGGAGAATATGGGCATTTATTTCAAGTTATAGCAATTAGGAGCCTGCTTGGAGAACAGGGGCATTTATTTCAAGTTCTAGCAATCAGGAGCCCGCCAGTAGAACAGAGGCATATATTTTAAGTTTTAGCAATCAGGAGCCTGCCTGCAGAACAGAGGCATATATTTCAAGTTTTAGCAATCAGGAGCCCGCCAGGAAAACAGAGGCATTTATTTTAAGTTTTAGCAATTAGGAGCCCACCTGGAGAACAGAGGCATATATTTTAAGTTTTAGCAATCAGGAGCCCGCCTGGAAAAGAAAGGCATTTATTTAAAGTTTTAGCAATCAGGAGCCCGCCTGGAGAATAGAGGCATTTATTTAACGTTTTAGAAGTCAGGAGCCCGCCTAGAGAACATAGGCATATATTTTTAGTTTTAGCAGTCAGGAGCCTGCCTGGAGAACAGAGGCATATATTTCAAGTTTTAGCAGTCAGGAGCCCGCCTTGAGAACAGAGGCATATATTTCAAGTTTTAGCAATCAAGAGCCCGCCTGGAGAACAGAGGCAGTTATTTCAAGTTTTCTCAATTAGGAGCCCGCCTGTAGAACAAAGGCATATATTTAAAGTTTTAGAAATTAGGAGCCAGCTTGGAGAACAGTGGCATATATTTCAAGTTTAAGCAATTAGGAGCCCGCCTGGAGAAGAGAGGCATATATTTTAAGTTTTAGCTATCAGGAGCCCGCCTGGAGAACATAGGCATTTATTTCAAATTTTAGCAGTGAGGAGCCCGCCTGGAGAACAGAGGCATATATTTCTTGTTTTAGCAATCAGGAGCCCGCCTGGAGAACAGAGGCATATATTTCAAGTTTTAGCAGTCAGAAGCCCGCCTTGAAAACAGAAGTATATATTTCAAGTTTTAGCAAATAGGAGCCCCCTGGAGAACAGAGGCATTTATTTCAAGTTTTAGCAATCAGGAGCCCGCCTGGAGGACGAAGGCATATATTTCAAGTTTTAGCTATCAGGAACCCGCCTGGAGAACAAAGGCATATATTTCAAGTTTTAGCAATCAGGAGCCCCCTTGGAGAACAGAGGCGTATATTTCAAGTTTTAGCAATCAGGAGCCCGCCTAGAGAACAAAGGCATTTATTTCAAGTTTTAGCAATCAGGAGTCTGCCTGGAGAATAGAGGCATTTATTTCAAGTTTTAGTAATGAGGAGCCCTCCTGGAGAACAGTGGCATAGATTTCATGTTTTAGCAAAAAGGAGCCCGCCTGGATAACAAAGGCATCTATTTCAAGTTTTAGCAATGAGGAGCCCGCCTGGACAACAAAGAGATATATTTCAAGTATTAGCAATCAGGAGCCCGCCTGGAGAACAGAGGCATATATTTCAAGATTTAGCAATCAGGAGCCCGCCTGGAGAAAAGAGGCATTTATATAAAGTTGTAGCAGTCAGGAGCCCACCTGGAGAACAGAGGCATATATTTCTAGATTTAGCAATCAGGATGCCGCCTGGAGAACAGAGGCATATATTTCAAGTTTTAGGAGTCAGGAGCCCGCTTGGAGAACGGAGGCATATATTTCAAGTTTTAGCAATCAGGAGCCTACCTGGAGAATAGAGGCATTTATTTCAAGTTTTAGCAATCAGGAGCCCGCTTGGAGAACAGAAGCATATATTTCATGTTTTCGCAATCAGGAACCCGCCTAGAGAACAGAGACATATATTTCAAGTTTTAGAAATCAGGAGCCCGTCTGGAGAACAGAGGCATATATTTCAAGTTTTAGCAATTAGGAGCCCGCCTGGAGAACAGAGGCATTTATTTAAAGTTTTAGCAATCAGGAGCTTGCCTGGAGAACATAGGCATTTATTTCGAGTTTTAGCAATTAGGAGCCCGCGTGGAGAACAAAGGCATTTATTTCAAGTTTTAGCAATTAACAGCCCGCCTGGAGAACAAAGGCATATATTTCAAGTTTTAGCAATTAGGAGCCCGCCTGGAGAACAGAGGCATATATTTCAAGTTTTAGCAATCAGGAGCCCGCCTGGAGAACGGAGGCATATATTTCAAGTTTTAGCAATCAGGAGCCCGCCTGGAGAACGGAGGCATATATTTCAAGTATTAGCAATCAGGAGCCCCCCTGGAGAACAGAGGCTTTTATTTCAAGTTTTAGCAATCAGGAGCCAACCCGGAGAACAGAGGCATATATTTTAAGTTTTAGCAATCAGGAGCCCGCCCGAAGAACAGAGGCATATATTTCAAGTTGTAGCAATCAGGAGCCCGCCTGGAGAACAGAGGCATTTATTTCAAGTTTTAGCAGTCAGGATCCCGCTTGGAAAAAAGAGGCATATATATCTAGTTTTAGCAGTCAGGAGCCCGCCTGGAGAACAGAGGCGTATATTTCAAGTTTTAGTAGTCAGGAGCCCGCCTAGAGAATAGAGGCATATATTCGTAGTTTTAGCAATCAGGAGGCCGCCTGGAGAACAGAGGCATTTATTTCAAGTTCTAGAAACTAGGAGCCTGCCTAGAGAACAGAGGCATGCATTTTAAGTTTTAGCAATCAGGAGCCCGCTTGGAGAACAGAGGGATATATTTCAAGTTTTAGAAATCAGGAGCCCGCCTGGAGAACAGAAGCATTTATTCAAGGTTTTAGCAATCAGGAACCCGCTTGAAGAACAGAGGCATTTATTCCAAGTTTTAGCCGTCAGGAGCCCGCCTGGAGAACAGAGGCATATATTCTAGCTTTAGCAGTCAGGAGCCCGCCTGGAGAACAGAGGCATATATTCTAGCTTTAGCAGTCAGGAGCCCGCCTGGAGAACAGAGGCATATATTCTAGCTTTAGCAGTCAGGAGCCCGCCTGGAGAACAGAGGCATATATTCTAGCTTTAGCAGTCAGGAGCCCGCCTGGAGAACAGAGGCATATATTCTAGCTTTAGCAGTCAGGAGCCCGCCTGGAGAACAGAGGCATATATTCTAGCTTTAGCAGTCAGGAGCCCGCCTGGAGAACAGAGGCATATATTCTAGCTTTAGCAGTCAGGAGCCCGCCTGGAGAACAGAGGCATATATTCTAGCTTTAGCAGTCAGGAGCCCGCCTGGAGAACAGAGGCATATATTCTAGCTTTAGCAGTCAGGAGCCCGCCTGGAGAACAGAGGCATATATTCTAGCTTTAGCAGTCAGGAGCCCGCCTGGAGAACAGAGGCATATATTCTAGCTTTAGCAGTCAGGAGCCCGCCTGGAGAACAGAGGCATATATTCTAGCTTTAGCAGTCAGGAGCCCGCCTGGAGAACAGAGGCATATATTCTAGCTTTAGCAGTCAGGAGCCCGCCTGGAGAACAGAGGCATATATTCTAGCTTTAGCAGTCAGGAGCCCGCCTGGAGAACAGAGGCATATATTCTAGCTTTAGCAGTCAGGAGCCCGCCTGGAGAACAGAGGCATATATTCTAGCTTTAGCAGTCAGGAGCCCGCCTGGAGAACAGAGGCATATATTCTAGCTTTAGCAGTCAGGAGCCCGCCTGGAGAACAGAGGCATATATTCTAGCTTTAGCAGTCAGGAGCCCGCCTGGAGAACAGAGGCATATATTCTAGCTTTAGCAGTCAGGAGCCCGCCTGGAGAACAGAGGCATATATTCTAGCTTTAGCAGTCAGGAGCCCGCCTGGAGAACAGAGGCATATATTCTAGCTTTAGCAGTCAGGAGCCCGCCTGGAGAACAGAGGCATATATTCTAGCTTTAGCAGTCAGGAGCCCGCCTGGAGAACAGAGGCATATATTCTAGCTTTAGCAGTCAGGAGCCCGCCTGGAGAACAGAGGCATATATTCTAGCTTTAGCAGTCAGGAGCCCGCCTGGAGAACAGAGGCATATATTCTAGCTTTAGCAGTCAGGAGCCCGCCTGGAGAACAGAGGCATATATTCTAGCTTTAGCAGTCAGGAGCCCGCCTGGAGAACAGAGGCATATATTCTAGCTTTAGCAGTCAGGAGCCCGCCTGGAGAACAGAGGCATATATTCTAGCTTTAGCAGTCAGGAGCCCGCCTGGAGAACAGAGGCATATATTCTAGCTTTAGCAGTCAGGAGCCCGCCTGGAGAACAGAGGCATATATTCTAGCTTTAGCAGTCAGGAGCCCGCCTGGAGAACAGAGGCATATATTCTAGCTTTAGCAGTCAGGAGCCCGCCTGGAGAACAGAGGCATATATTCTAGCTTTAGCAGTCAGGAGCCCGCCTGGAGAACAGAGGCATATATTCTAGCTTTAGCAGTCAGGAGCCCGCCTGGAGAACAGAGGCATATATTCTAGCTTTAGCAGTCAGGAGCCCGCCTGGAGAACAGAGGCATATATTCTAGCTTTAGCAGTCAGGAGCCCGCCTGGAGAACAGAGGCATATATTCTAGCTTTAGCAGTCAGGAGCCCGCCTGGAGAACAGAGGCATATATTCTAGCTTTAGCAGTCAGGAGCCCGCCTGGAGAACAGAGGCATTTATGTAAAATTTTAGCAATCAGGAGCTCGCCTGGAGAACATAGGCATTTATTTCAAGTTCTAGAAATTAGGAGCCTGCCTAGAGAACAGAGGCATGTGATTTAAGTTTTAGCAATCAGGAGCCCGCCTGGAGAACGGAGGGATATATTTCAAGTTTTAGAAATCAGGAGCCCGCCTGGAGAACAGAAGCATTTATTCAAGGTTTTAGCAATCAGGAACCCGCTTGAAGAACAGTAGCATTTATTCCAAGTTTTAGCTGTCAGGAGCCCGCCTGGAGAACAGAGGCATATATTCTAGCTTTAGCAGTCAGGAGCCCGCCTGGAGAACAAAGGCATATATTTCTAGTTTTAGCAATCAGGAGCCCGCGTTAAAAACATAGGCATATATGTCTAGTTTTAGCAGTCAGGAGCCCGCCTGCAGAACAGAGAGATATATTTCAAGTATTAGCAATCAAGAGCCCGCCTGGAGAACAGAGGCATATATTTCAAGATTTAGCAATCAGGAGCTCGCCCGGAGAAAAGAGGCATTTATTTAAAGTTGTAGCAGTCAGGAGCCCACCTGGAGAACAGAGGCATGTATTTCTAGTTTTAGCAATCAGGAGGCCGCCTGGAGAATAGAGGCATATATTTCAAGTTTTAGGAGTCAGGAGCCCGCTTGGAGAACGGAGGCATGTATTTCAAGTTTTAGCAATCAGGAGCCCACCTGGAGAATAGAGGCATTTATTTCAAGTTTTAGCAATCAGGAGCCCGCTTGGAGAACAGTAGTTTATATTTCATGTTTTAGCAATCATGAACCCGCCTGGAGAACAGAGACATATATTTCAAGTTTTAGCAATCAGGAGCCCGCCTGGAGAACAGAGGCATATATTTCAAGTTTTATCAATCAGGAGCCCGCCTGGAGAACATAGGCATTTATTTAAAGTTTTGGCAATCAGGAGGCCTCCTGGAGAACAGAGGCATTTATTTCAAGTTCTAGAAATTAGGAGCCTGCCTAGAGAACAGAGGCATGTATTCTAAGTTTTAGCAATCAGGAGCCCGCCTGGAGAACAGAGGGATATATTTCAAGTTTTAGAAATCAGGAGCCCGCCTGGAGAACAGAAGCATTTATTCAAGGTTTTAGCAATCAGGAACCCGCTTGAAGAACAGTGGCATTTATTCCAAGTTTTAGCCGTCAGGAGCCCGCCTGGAGAACAGAGGCATATATTCTAGCTTTAGCAGTCAGGAGCCCGCCTGGAGAACAGAGGCATATATTTCTAGTTTTAGCAGTC
>MU762884.1:0-16365 GCA_026770625.1 Nicotiana glauca
AACTAAGAAGTTGAAATGAGATGCTATTCAGGAACTTGCGTATTCAAGTTGCCATATTGGAGTAGATATTAGACAATTCATGCTTGTTTAGTTTTGCCTTCAATTTGCATTGGCCTTGTATAATCAGACAGAAATTTGAACTGAAATAGGGACTATCTAGTTTAAAATTGTGACTGTTGGGCTCATTATTCCTTAGTTAGTTGGTATTGCATGTATAGTGTAAGGTAAGGTAGCCTAATTTGTCTTCAGTAATTAAAAAACAGGTTCAAATGGTCTTGCAACTTAATACACTAGTTTCAGTAATCCAGTTTTGAAATCAGGATCGTGAGCATTAGTTTAACGATGCTATTATTACGAAATTCATGGACTGCTTTGGATTCGAATTGTTAGCGTGTTCGTATAGAAAAGATCACATAGTTGAATCGTTTAGCTTATTCATTAGAAGCCTGCGTTTGTGACTAGCATGTTGATTTCAGTTTGAGCTTCCAGTTATTTTCTTTCCTTGAATAACATCTAGCAACTCATCGGTAGATAATTGAGTAGGAAGATTTGAGTATGAAATGGGAAATAAAACAATCAGTGTCCTATTGATTGAAATAAGCACACATTACCTGCCTTTATTGCTAAATCAGTGAACGCATGGTAGAATAATTTGAAGACGTTCAGCATATTTCCATTTGAACTAGAAGTCTGCATAATGTGTTAGCCAAGGTTCGATAGCCTGTTCAAACTGACGGAGATTCAGTCAGGCCCAGGTCCAGTTCTGAAATCCCCTTTCCGTTTGGACTTGGGCCAAGACCTGTGATTAGCCATTCTTTTGATACAGACTTGGGTATAATTTTCTTGCTGGTTTGCTTTAATCCAGTAACAAATTAATTAAGACTTCTTCTCTTGTTTTAGAGACAAATAAAAAATAGAAAACCATAGTCGCTTTAGGATATCCTTAAATAAAATGAGACGAGCCTCGCCAAACCAAACACATAAATTGTGGGGCCCTCATGAATGTATATATTAAAATACTTAAACTTCGGGATGGGCCGTTTAGCAAATTGCATGGCCTTCCCCAAAATAATAACGCGTTAGATTCTTTAGGCGCGTATTTTAATAACATTAACTCCCTAAACTCGGGTGCACATTTATGTGACCTAAATCAAAATCTCAACGGAGTCGAAATACGGTTCGAGATGTGTTTTCACAACATTGTAATTCTCATTAAAATAATAATAAAAGCGGTTCAAAGTTAAAAGCACATAGGTAAAAACATGTTATAAAAAATTAGATTTTTAGCCAAATATAATAATTTAAGCGATCGTGCTAGAACCACGGGATCCGAGGGTGCCTAACACCTTCGCTCGGGTCAACAGAATTCCTTACTTAGAATTTCTGGTTCGCAGACTCCAATTGGGAAGTCGAAAATTTTCCTCGATTTGGGATTCAAGTTAAACTAGTGACCTGGGACACCAAAAACCAAACCTTTCCCAAGTGGTGATTCTAAATAAATAAACAATCTCATTTCGAATAATGTCACTTTAAGTGGAAAAACTCCCTTATACATTATCCCTCGGGGTAGGTGCGTAAATGTCACGACCCCAATCCCGGTCGTGATGACGCCCAACACAATTGCTAGGCAAACCTGACCATTTACACTCTCAACCCGAGCATGAAGCTCAAATCAGGATAACACCGAATACACTCCCAAAAACCTGGGGGGTCATGAGTCTAGAGCCTCTAAGATAACAAAAAAATACATCATCAGTAATACTAATGTTCTAAAATGAGGAAATAATAAAGGAATAGGGGAAGAGTCGGGTCCTGCGAACGTCAGGCAGCCACCTCGACAACTCCTGAGAAACTCCGAAGCAGCAAATAGCTCAACTATGCTCCCGGGACACCTGAATCTGCACACGTGGTGCAGGGAGTAAAGTGAGTACTTTCAGCTCAGTGGTAATAAGAGTAAATAATAACTGAGCAGTAAGAAATCACGTAAGAACACTATATCATACTATATATTACAGTACAACCTTTTGAACGAAAACAGTAAAACCGTGAAAATCCTTTAGAAACATTTAACTCAGTTTAAAATCTCTTTTGAAAATATTCTTTTTCCAACAGTAAGCATATGAATGCGATATCAGGTAGTGCGAGTCCGCACACAAGTCAGCCCCTCGGGCACAGCACTCTATTTACAAATAATACTAGGGTATCTGGTACACAGTGCAAGAAATAACATGGATGCCAATGATATGAGAGTGCTAAATGTCATGCCACGTAGTACAGACAGGAATCAATGCGTTAAATGCAATGCAATGCACATGAACGGTACACTCCGGTACCCACTGCGGCATGCAGTCCGATCCATTTAACGTCGACGACACTCACTGGGGGTGTGTACAGACTCCGGAGGGGCTCCTACAGCCCAAGCGCAATATCAGGCATGTCTTGGCTTCAAACAGGCTCTCGGCCTCAACATCAATATATCATCACTGCGGCAGCCCGAGCCAACCTAATATCCAGAGATCACTATAACACTGCTGCGGCATGCAGCCCGATCCATGCTCAGTCTAGAAATGCACATAAGCCACTTGGGCAATATTAACATGAGGGTCCTCAACTCAAAACGTCAATAACATATTGTTTAAGTTTTCAAATCTTAGAAAAAAAAAATAGCTGAGTTTGCAAAACCATAACCTTGGACTGAGACCAAATAATATGCAAAGTAATGCAAAAATAATGATACTGATCCCCGAAGGATCCAAATAATGGATGAGGGGATCTATGTGCCTTAGAGCGAAAAGAGAGAGAGGCGGTGGAGCGAGAATTAGCTGTTTTGGGAATGAACAAAAAATTAAAAAAAAAACTCTTAAGTGTTCTGAGCAAACAGATGAAAATTAGTTTTCACCTCATGTACATTCTGGGTTAATCCCAGTAAGGATCTAAATATGGGTCGATCTTGTTGGTATGTTGGGATCAACTGACAATAAAGGTAATTTTTTCTTTGTAGGAAAATGATGCGTTACATCAAACATATACACTATATACTATTCGTAGCATACTTTCATTAAATTTACCATTCAAGGCTATATTTAAATTTTATAGCAAATATATGAAACAAGAGATCAATTGTTTTGAGCCGAAACAATAGAGCAACAAACTCTCGTAGTTCAATTGGTTAGAGCGCCCACTTAATAAGTGGAAGTCTTGAGTTTGACTCTCTATTAGAGCATTTTATTTTTATGTATTTACGTATTTCGCGTTGGTTATATTCGTTGCGAGAACCAATACAACTGATGCATATTGTATTCGTTGCGCAAATGAATACAATTGTGCGAACAAATACAATTGATACATGTTGTATTTGTTCGCGGAACGAATACAATTGACATATGTTGTATTTGTTTTGTGTCTGAATACAAGTGATACAAGCTGATAACAATTGAACAATAGCTACGAACAATAAATAGGCAAACTATAGCTACTAGGCTCTAAACTATAGTGCTTTATGAAAATTCCTCGGTTTTTTTAATACCCATATAAAATAAAAACTTAATCCATGTAGAATTAATTTCTACATAACTAATACATGCATAACTTAATCTATCTATAACTAATATCTTCGTAACTTAATTCCTGCGTAACTTTTCTGAACCAATTGAATCCTATAAGATAGTTGCATTTTGTCCCCACTTACCTTACGGGCAAACCTTTTGTAAGTCAAATTAAATATTTTGCTATAAACCTTAAAAGGTATTTATAGAATATAATTTTTTAATGGTATTTATTTAAAATAAATAAGGTGTTAACCTTTGCTATAGGAGGTAAAAATTCCTAAAAAATATTGGGTTAACTTGGGCTCAGTCCAAATTGACCATGAGCTAAAATGTTTGTAGCCCAACCCATTAATATTTAGGCGGGTTGGACGGGTTGAATTGTTTTG
Organism: Nicotiana glauca; assembly: GCA_026770625.1. Classification (NCBI taxonomy): domain Eukaryota; kingdom Viridiplantae; phylum Streptophyta; class Magnoliopsida; order Solanales; family Solanaceae; genus Nicotiana; species Nicotiana glauca. The sequence continues at coordinate 3,935 of MU762884.1, forward strand.
GGCTCAAATTGCAACCCCTAATTATGGTACAAAATTGTCTATCTTAATTTTTAGGTCTCTAGCTCCATTAATAATAAACAGTGAAATTTAATTAAGCTCTTCTCGAATTGACTCTTAAACAATCTTGTTGATTAGATCTCCTAACAAATTATTCTGTTCTCTTATACGTGCACTGAAATCCAAAAATAATGTTTACACATGTAAACTTGAAAACTTGAATTTGACCAATGACCAAACCTGATTCACTTACAACTTTACGAGTCAGATTTAAGACTAACATTTCAAATTTCAAAGAATACTTGATGGAGTCAATCTCAGTTAAATTAACTTCTGATGAGAAAGAAAGCACAATCCCATCACAAGTGAGAAGACCCATATGACCAATACTAGATATGGCAGTTGAAGAAGACATGAATGTTGGGCCATATTGTAGTTGGGCCTGAAGTCAATTTAGTACAAAACAGATCCAAGTCCAAACTAGTCGGCCCATTTATTCTAAGCTCTAGCCAGGTTTCATTTGCGCTAGTTTCACTGAGACCTTCTTTCACCAGCAGTCTCTCCCGGCGGCGCGTGTCAATCCCACCGACCCTTTTCTTCTTACGCAATGGCGGAGTTGAAGAGGAAAAACAGAGGAGGAGGGAACAGCCAAAACAAAGGTCGAAAAGACTTTAAGAAGAGAAAACAAAATTCACATGATGGTAGAAGAAAAGGTCCCCGTTTGCCTAATGCTATGTTAAAGGAGCTTCAATTACCCAAAAGGTCATATGAATCCGACGAGGACATTGCTTCTGATGATGAAGCTGTTAATGATTTTTATGAATATGAAGAAGGTGTTGCTGAAGAAGAATCCAAGAAAAATAAACGATTTGACCCTGTTGAGAATTTCCAGTATGAGCTTCCTGATGATTTTGAGGTACTAAAAACTTTTTATTTTGTGCCTTTGAGGTCTATTTTTGTAGGAAAGTTTTAATCTTTTGCGGGATTTTCTTATGTCTGACTTTTATTATGGAAGAATATCGTTGGACTTGAATGAATTTCATAGGGAGGAATCAGTTAACAATATGTTAAAATAATATTTGGAAACTACATGAAAGGTAATAAAGTTGCCATCCCTCATTGAATGGTGAAAAAAAGGACACCTAATTCATACACCCAAGGAGTGTGATGTAGACAACCTACCCAACTCAAGCTAGTGGCTCTATGGCTCGAACTCATGACCTAAACTTTTCTGTTGCTCCAAGTTCATTTAGATTGAATTGCCGGAAGCAAAAAGTGCCAAAATGTTTGGGACAAAAGGGGTGCTGTTTTTTTTTTCTTCCTTTTAAATGGTGGCAAAGGGTGCATACATGTATTATGCACGACAATCTTCAGAAAGGGAAATTGCCCTATGCAGCAGGTGTTCGCTTTGTTGTAGTCAAACCAAGATGTCAACCACCTATTTCTTCACTGTTCATTTACCTCACAGATATGGAGTTTTCTTTGGAGTATTTTGGGGGTCACCTGGAAAATGCCAGTGACAACAAAGGCGCCTAAGAGGTTCAGAAAAGGCAAAGAGGAAAACCTGGAACACAATCCCTTCAGTGATTTGGTAGATAGTTTGGAAAGAAAGGAATGCTAGAGTTTTTGAGAGCAAACTGGAATATTTAATTACCATTAAATATAGATGTATATCTTGTTTATTTATTTTGGCGCAACATGACTATTGCAAATGACACTGAGGTCATGGTTGACTTTTTGAGCTCCTTACACTACTTGTAATGTAGTCTACTGTTGTAAATACTTCCACAACACATTCTAATTGCTGAAAGCATATACTTTAGCAATCAATTTTTTTTATTATTTGCATTAGCTGCACAAAATGAAAATAGAGAATTCAATTTTTTTTGGGGGTTTTGGTGGATTTATAAGCATTCCATGTAGGATGAAAATGTATCATCGGATGAAGGAGATGGTGATGAAGACGAGGATGGTCGGCAAGGAGAGGATGATGAGGAAGAGGATGATGGAAGGCATTCACGGTTGTTGCAAGAAATCACTGGTCTTCCGACTGATGCTTTTGATGGTAAACTTCCTTCCCACATTTCTCATGGTTAATGCTTGCAATTACTAGTAGAATATGATGTGTTTCTTCAAAGTCGATCCATTTCTATATTTTGTAACAGTGATTTGCGTGTGCTACTTGTGTACATATGTGATGTGTGAGTCAATTAATTTTAGTTTTTTTTTTTCTCTTTTTCTTGCAATCTTGTCTATATTTTCATTAATATGGTGCTTATGCTTTCCTGAGCCGAGGGTCTATTGGAAACAACCTCTCTATCCTCACAAGGTAGGGGTAAGGTCTGCGTACGCACAATCCCTCCCCAGATCCCACAGTATGTTGTTGTTGTTTCTCTTTTTCTTGCAAGTCCGTGTTTGTTTCCCTTTATTTTGTTGGAGAGGCATGTCTTATTAAGTGCTCCGCTCTTCACAAAACTGAGCATTCTCCTCAACCTCGGGGAAAAAAAAGAAGAATTTCTTGTCATTACATGGCATTTCTGAATACGTTGTGTGATCCATGACGAGAAGGACTGAACAAAAGATGTCTGAATGATAGGAAAGAAGAAGAAAAATGATGTTATTATATCCGAGGCATATCCAGAGTCTGAATATAATCCCAGTCGTGATATTCTGGATGGAGATGGCCGCATTAGCGTCCAGGATCTTCTCGGCCCTCTCCAGGGGAAGTCTGGCTATAGCAAAGTTAGAAAGAGCATGAGTCGGATGGAGAAGAAGTCCATGCCTATGCATGCACCTCTGCCTAAACCAGATCAACAGAGATTGGAAAGAAAGGTAGCTTATGATTTTAGCAAGAAAGATGTTACAAAATGGGAACCTCATGTCAAAAGAAACAGAGAAGCAACAACTATCTATTTTGACGAAGATAAGGACGTGGGATTTTCTACCGTAGGAGCTATAGCTGCTGATTTTGAACCACGAACTGATTTTGAGAAAGAAATTGCTTCTCTTGTTAATGACAATGAGATTGTTGAAGCTCATAGAAAAGATGGTGCAAGGCTTCTTGAACTGAATAAGGTATGGAGGTCATAAAATTTTACACCCCTTGTTTCATACTAATGGTTCTTCATTTAGTTTTCTTAAAGCAAAACGGTGCCTGTAATTTATTTTATTATATTAATGTGTACTACTTTGACAGATATCTGTAGAAGATGTGAGGGACCGCCAAGACCAGCTTGCTAAGATGCGTAGTCTTCTTTTCCGTCATGAAATGAAGGCAAAACGAGTGAAGAAGATAAAATCGAAAGTGTATCATCGTTTGCTGAAGAAAGATAGATTGAAACAAGCAGGTACTGCAGTTGAAACTGATCCAGAAGCAGCCAAAGAGCAGGCAATGAAACAAGAATTCAAAAGGGCAGAGGTAATTTCTTTGTTGCGTGCGTGAACTTACCTAAGAGTCTTTTCTGCTTTTCAGGTTATTTACTGTTTGAGTTTGTCTCCTTGGAGACTAAATTTTATGTAGGAACGCATGACTCTGAAGCACAAGAACAGCTCCAAGTGGGCAAAGCGCATCTTACAACGTGGCTTGGATGTGCAAGACGATGGAACTCGAGCTGCTATTACTGAACAACTGAATCAACATGCCCTTTTGACAAGAAAAGCAAATAATATGAAAGAGAGTAGTAGTAGTGAAGAAAGCAGCGATGATGATGACTTTGATGAGACTTCTGATGGATCAGATCAGGACGCTGCAGTGAAACTGTTGAAGAAAGCGAAGGACAAGACCATTGAAGTCTTAGATGGGGATGAAGAATTGCCAGCGTCAGGAGTGCTTTCTTTACCTTTCATGGTTATTTCATCAATCTTTCCTTTGCACTACTACTTGCTCTTAATTTTTTGACGTTTGGAATTTCATTTATGGTTATGCATCTCAGATTGTTTTTGTACCATCTTGAAACACTGTCATTCCACAGGTCCGTGGATTGAAAAGAAGGAAAGAAGCGGCCGATGAAGAAGCAAAGCTTGCTCTAGAAGAGTATGAGTCATCATTGAAGGAATTCGAGGAGAAGAACGAGCCAAAAACTCAAGGAACAAATATTTTGAGTGGTAGGAGAGTTTTTGGAGCTCAAAAAAAGCAGGAACTCGTACCCAAAAAGAAAGTGACATCAGACAATTACTATGGTGACAGTGATAGTGAAGGTGAGAGAGATGCCATAGAAACTGGCATTACTGCTCGTGAAGAAAATAATTTTCCTGAGAGGGAAGTTCATTTTGATCCCAGTTCACTTCGTGAAGAGTCTGAGATTGGTCATGATTCTCTGTTTAAGGTAATTGCATCGTGCACTTCATCAAATCCTGCAGTACCACCTCATATTGCCCTCTTCTCTGCGTTGTTTGAGGTGATTAAAGTTTGAATTTGTCCTGGGTTTCAGAGTTTTCAGGATATTTCAAGAGAACCATGCTCAAAGACATCATACGAAGTTTCCATTTTTGCAGACGACTCGTGGAAAAAGGTTCAGCTTTTGTTTTCTCAAAAATCTGTTTTCTTACTCCTTTTAGCAAAGTTAGTCTTATTGGTATATTTGGTGAACAGATGAATGATTCTTCAGTTAAAGGGAAGCAGACAAAATCTGCAAATGCAAAAAGTGCAATGGCTTTAAAGATCACAGAACCTGTTGCGAGTGAACCTGATGGGGAGGTAATCTCTCTATATGCTGAATCAACGATGCAACTTTCTCCGACCTGTTTGTTACGAAAGCTTTGCATTTTGCACCCCTAATGTGTGCTCGTTTTTGTGATCTACACCTTGTCCTAATCGATTTGCTCCCTATCTCTTTATTTCCTTGCAAAACATAAAGACACTTTCTTTCTTGATTGTTCTTGAGGGCACAATAAGGAAAATCTAAGTTGCTCTGACACGGGTGCGGGTGTCCGACACGGGTGCGGATCTAGAGGTCGGATCCTTTGAGATGGAAATTTTAAGATTCGGGACACGGATCCTAGAACCGACATGGGTACGGGGATCCGGCTAAAAATAATTCAAAAAAATGAAAATATCTCTAAATTATGAGAAATTTTATGGAATACTTACCTATAACTTGTAAAGTGTGAATTTCTTTTTTATTCTCAAGTTGTAGTCGCTATTTCTTGATTGGGAGCCTACACTTTTTATTGGCCCTAACAAGCCTTTCCCCTTATTAGGTTAATTGATAGAATTTGTTTATTTAGAGTGCATACTTATTTGTGATATATATATATGAAGTTGACTCATATTAAAAAATGTGTGCCTTTAAAGCATGAAAAAAGAAAATTTAGTTTACAATTAAATAATTGCTTATTATTTTGATTAAAACTCTAATTATGAAGTTGACTCTATAATTGCTTATAAACTTAAACTTTTAAACATAGTAATTTGTTATCACCAAATTAACGTGGCAAAATATTACTATAACATATGTATATTATAATATACATATAATATATTAGGTGTAATATCTCAAACTAGGTCTTCTTCAGTCTTCTTCTCTACGCAGTTCTTCAGTCCTTCTGAGTCATCTTCCCCAACAAAACTTTCTCCATATCTCTGGTTTTTCAGTACAACACACCCATTCAAGCCCTTCCCAATATGCCTCAGTCCAGCAGTCCCCCCATTAGCAACTTCTCTGCCTTAAAGAAAAACACAGAGCTGATGAACACGAAGCATGGAAACTCAAAGATTGTTCAAGACAAAAAGCTTCAAAGGAGACAAAAGGAGTAGTATAAATTACTATATAGCAGCGAAATTGAAGGTATTTCGTTTCCCATCTCTTCAAATCTTTACTTAGGGAAATCAATTTCCCCAAATTTTTGGTCAACGCACCCGATGTAGTCTGACCGGATCCGACACAGATCCCACACCCTTACCCGTGTCAGTGTCGTGTCGACACCGGTACGGCACCAGAATTGCCGTGTCCGAGCAACTTAGAGGAAAATACAAATAAGAAAAAGAAAAAAATATGGTGTAAAATAAAATAAAGTTCTCACGTATTAAACCAAAAAAAAATTCTTGTATTTCACCAAAGTTATGTATGCAGAGGACAGTGACAAGAGAAAATGCACTTCACACTATTTGAGAGAACAGAAATGAAGAGTTTTTTTTTTCCTCCACTATCATGAAAATGGCTGTAAGCTTAAATACGAAATGGTCACAGTACTTCCAGCAGCTAGAAGTTGAAGATTGTATATCTTTAATGCTTTATTTTACCCTTTCTTACTTTCCCATTTCTTCTATGTAACTTCTCAATATTGCATTTCTTAATTGATAAATCTTACGTTTTCTCTTTCTATTTTCTTTGTGATATGATAAAAGAAAATCTGCCTTATTTTCTGCTTCAACGTCATCAATGTTAAATTAGCAGATTGTAACATCTGCAAAAATAGGGAGAAAAATGGAGCAAGCCCCTTTACAATTGCTTTATTTTGTACTTCAATGTCCATTTTGTAAAATAGGAGAAATGTAAATATATTTCTCTGAACTTTTGCAAATCGAGTAGGCCCCTTTGCAATGGCACTTGCTAAAGCACAAAAGGTTTCAAAGCTGTGCGAAAGAATGTGGCATTAGCAAACACCAATTCAACAGAATGTGAATAATAATTAATGAAAAGAAAGAAGACATAGAACTTTAATGAACTGTTGTTTCCTCTTCAACGTTGAGTTACATGGTCAGTACCTGATTTGTCTTGTTATGCAAAAAAATTCCTTGAGAACTGCTTATGGTGTAAGTGCTCAAGAATTTTATCTTGGGACCTCTGGATTTCTTCAGATAGTTTACTGCATATGCTGTCTCCGGCAGATGTGGTTTCCTGCCCACTATGTAATATTGCTTTTTTCCTATCTTGCCCTCATGAATAATTAAGAAAAGAGTGTTTTAATTATTTTACAAGGAAATAGAGAGATTATGCTGCAAATTAAAAAAGAAAGGCTAGGGTGTAAATAAAAAAAGAGAGCACACATAAGGGGTGCAAAACACAAAGAATTCGTTTGTTATTATTGATTCTTAATTCTGCTTGCAGGAAATTGATGAGGATAATGATACAGATAGTGGAGGAGAAATGGTTGATGGGATTTTATCTGCTGGGACCAAGTCCACATATGAAATGCCATCTCAGGAAGAACTTATTCGGCGTGCTTTTGCTGGTGATGATGTTGAAGACGACTTTGAGAGAGAAAAACAAGATGCCTTGAATGAGGAAGTTCCTGAGCCTGAAAAACCCCTTTTACTGCCTGGTTGGGGCCAATGGACCAATATACAAAAGAAGAGGGGGCCACCTTCTTGGATGCTTGCAGAACATGATATTGCCAAAAAGAAAAGGGAAGAAGCTCTCAAGAAGAGAAAAGATGCAAATTTGAATCATGTTATTATCTCCGAAAAGAGGGATAAGAAGGTTGGTCATAGACATGTTTCATCCTTAACCTGATTTTATGAATAAACATTCTCGTGATTGATGTCAGTTTAGATTTTAGATGTTGAGGCTAAACCTAAGCTTTACTTATTGTGATTGCAGACTTATGTGCATGAGTGGAAAAATTTTATTGCGTTGCCTTTTCCCTTGGCATTAAATTAGTGAAAATAAAATAATTTTGGTTATAAAAAAAATTAGTGAAATGAAAATCACTTTGTGTTACAGTCAAGGTTAGCAGTTAAAAAGAAGTTGGCTTGCTAATCAAACAAAAGTTAAAAAAAAAAAGAACAGACAATGGCAGAAAGTAGTAGAGTAGAGTTTCAACTTCACCGTCTTTCATTTACAGGAAAGGTTATGGACCTTCTGTCTTTTTGGAAACACTATTTTTAAATTTATGTAGACCACGCTGTCTGTGCTGGAGATTTTCAGACACTCATTGAAACATTCAGTTAGGTTATTTTCATTGTTTAGCCACAACAACAAATTCTTCTTCAGGTTCCCTACACCGGTCTCAAGCCTGTTCAACAGATGCATGCTTAGACAACTTCTCTGTTCGTTACGTATACAGAAGGCAGGCTATGTCTTCAGTGTTGTTTGTCTTTGCTCAAATTGTACAACTTTAACTGCCATTGACTCAATTTCTAATTTCTATTTTTCCGTGCAGGCTGAGAAGTTACACACGCCGACGTTACCTTATCCCTTTACTTCCCAAGAAGTTTTTGAGCAGAGCATTCGGATGCCCATTGGACCTGAATTCAACCCCGTAACGACAGTTGGAGCTCTTACTCGCCCAGAGGTTCGTCCTCAATCATACTATCTAACTTTTGTTTTGCCTATCTTTCCATATCCTTGTTGTTTCCATAAGTATACAATCCTATATCTGAAACCTCCTCCCAACACCCCCTCCCCAAAAAAACAAAGAAAAGAAAAAAGAGAGTGACAAAGGGGCAATGCCTGTTATCCGAAATGTTAAAATCCAGTTGGATGAAATATATTCCTTTTCTTAGCCCTTTCCCTTTTTTGGTCATAAGATTTTTCTTTGTTACTTCTCTATCTTGGTGAGAGGAGGGGTTGTTTTTGTAGCTGTGATCTTGAGGTGGTTTAGATGTTTTATTTGCTTGTGTTATAATTCTCACAGGTGGTAAAGAGGAATGGTATTATCATAAAGCCTATCAAATTCAAGGAAGTAGATCCCCATGGAAGATCGGACCACAAACGTGGTGGTGTGCAGAAAAAGAAGGGTGGTAAAAGTAAGGGTAACAAACCCACGAAAAAGAAAACCGTGTAGATTGGAAGCTAACTGATTCGCGAGCTTTGACATTTTAAAGAAGGAATACTTCCGTTCTGTTCTAGCAGTTGCAAGATTCCTTGGTCGATAATCAGTGAATTTTCTTGCCATGTTCTTGTTTTGGCTCTGTAGTTAGGGGAGCTTCTTTTCTGCAGTTTTGATAGAAGAATTAACTGCGGTCGCATACAGGGTAGTGAAGACTGGAGAATTATGAAGATGGAGGCTTTACTCTCTCTATCCATGCAGCAAAAATAGAATTTTGTTGTGTAGTAAATCTGTAGCACAAATAACAGGGTGAAATTGCCTACGAGTACGGTTACAGTTACGTATTTAACTATTTTTTTCCTGATACGAATTTAATTATTGAGTGTATTATGTTAGCTATGGTCGGATTTTGAAAGTATTTAAAGTGTATAATTGGTTCAAGTGAAGCAGATGGTATGCATCAGTTTTGTTTCATTGTGGTAAAGCTTAGATTTGGTTATATTTTTGTTATTATGACTATCCAGTTTTAACTGGTTATGTGCCCATTATCTCTTCAATGTGCGAAATATATTTTGAAAATATTTCTGTTATCTGTCTTTGAATAGTCAGCCACTGGCAGCAAATTTTAAATTTTCTTGTGCTTGAGTAATAATTAGACAGTTTTTATCTTTTATCTTTTAAAAAGAATTCAGTGGTAAGTGTTTGACTCTCCACTATTGACAACCATTAAAAAGTTTAGAAGTTTTGAATTGATAGTCGAGTCTTCTCAAAATATTATTTGTTTAGTTAGGTGTTATTACAAATGACTAGGAATATCCTTTAGAGTTTATATCTCAATTTTAAGGGCATTTGGTGAAATATTAGAGTTAACTGTGTCTGAATTTTGATATTGAAACTCGAAGACGAAGAACACATGACATACAAAATACATGAAGATTATATGTTAAAAATTGCATTAAATTTGTATTATAGTTGTATGAAAATGGCATTTAAGTTATATGCATACAAACTGAAACTACATACAAAATACATACAAGACATTGTATGCAATTTTTATGCGAATTATGTGAAAATTGTATAATATCGTATGAAGTATGACACATAAATTATAACTAACGCACGTATGAAGATGTATCAAAATGGTATTAAAGTTGTGTTATAGTTATATAAATATTGTATAAAAATTATATTTAAGTTGTTAATTATTGTAGTTGTATTATAAAAGTTGTAAATAAATTATATACTATATAATTAGTTGGAAGAAATTTATATTTTAAGTTGTCAGTTGTTATAGATACATTAAATTTGTATCAATTTTGTATGAATTAAGATGGGTTAGATGAATTATCTGTATTCTTTAATCTTTACTACATAATTTGCTTCTGAGATAAACTAGAGGTTCTCTAACGCATAAATATTCTAATTATTTTTCTTTAAAAAAATATTTTCTCAGACAAACTAGAGATATACCACTTAATATAAAGAGACTTTTACCTCAAAAGAAAAAGGTTTTACTGAATCCCTTAATTGAAGACATTAATTAGTAAAAATTGTACGAGACGCCTTATTTGGTCGCCCCCATTTAACCTATACCTATTTTTTTAAAATTTTTTTAACTTGTAACCACCTTTTAAATAACTTCAGCTACCTTTCTCTTCCTCCTTTTCCGCCTTCCTTTTCTGCTATTTTTGTTTTTGATTTGTACAATATTCGTCGTTAGTCAACCTGATTTAATATATAGTAATCTTTGCAGTGTCACCAAAATTAAAGATATAGAGGAAAGTAGCATCCAGTTTCATCTTGTGGACCAAAAGGAGAATTGATTTATTTTTCTTAATTTACTTTTCCATAATTGGAAAATAAGTTTATACCTATTTGTCAACATGAACGCAGCTATACTGTTGTTAATTTGTAGTTTCGTTAGCTGCCCATGCATTAAATGTGAGTTAAGATGTTTCTACATTTTAATTTTCATCAGTCATGCATGTTTGTGGAAAAGATCAATTACTGTGGTAAGTTGTTCTGACGGGTCCACTTGTTAAAAGTCTCATAGTTTGGCCAAAAACTCCAGCTTATATAGCGTTAGAGTTTTTACAAGTGAACTAAATAACTTCAGCATCTTCTGCTGAAATTTTTGAAAAGCTTTACGACAAAAGTAATGAATACAGAACAAAAAAACTTTCAGCTTATTTAGTGTTGAAGTTTTTACAAATAAGCTAAATAACTTCAACATCTTTTGTTCAAGTTTTTGAAAAAGCTTATCCATGACAAAAAAACTTCAACACTAAATGCTTAAGTTCAGCAAATAGAGAACAAAATTTTAGCAGTAGAATGCTTAAGTTTAGCAAATAGAGAACAAAACTGCAGCACTAGAATGCTTAAGTTCAACAATTATAAACAAAAACAAGTTCATCAAATAGAGAACAAAACTTTAGCACTTAAATGCTTAAGTTCAGCAAATAGAGAACAAAACTTCAACACTAGAATGCTTAAGTTCAGTAATTACAAATAAAAACTTCAACACACTTGGTCTACTTTAGGCCCGACTACTAGAATGTTGAAATTTTGCGTGATTGTCTTTGCTACTTCAGCCCCGTATGCTGAAGTATCGCTAAAAAGTGGATACACTTGAATTTATTTTGCAAAGCAGACACAAGTTAAAACGTAATCCAAAAGCGGGTATAGATGCAAATGCCCCATTCTGATTTGAAAACCTTTTAAGAGGAAATATTTATATTTATAAAGAAAACTCAATTAGATTTAGTAAGTAGCAAACTTTAGTTAAAGCGGGTAACTAAATTTATATTATAAGAGGAAACTTATCAATTATGTCCGCCTATAAGTAATTTAATATAAAAATTAGCCAATTCATAAAATATTATCAATATTAGCCAATTAGCTATTTGTAGCAAAAAAATATATCAACTATTTGCTTTCTTTTGAGTGAATATTTTTCGAATAGATTTGATACATCTTAGGGAGCTTAAATCTTAGTTCTCGAATGATTTGGTAGAGTTTTGAGGTGGTTTGAATTAAAATTTCAAAGTAGAAGATGAACAGGGAAAAAAATAATGTGTGTATCACATTATGTATCATTTGTGTATCGCATATGTAACACAATTGTATCACACTTGTATCATTTATGTATCACATATGTATCATATTGGTATCAAATGTGTATCACATGTATACCTGTGTGTGATACATGCCCGATACATATTTGATATATGTATCGCAGAAGAATTTTTTGAACTCGATTTTAACTAGGAATTTTGATACCTCCAAATCACCTCCGATTTTCCTCAAATTTTGTAGGTTGACTTTTATATATATATATTTTCAATGAATTCCAACCATACCCCCATACCTATTGAAAAAAGTTCCTTTTTGCTTAGTTTTTTGGAATCTTTCATATATTGGTTGCTAACTAATCCATGAAATTTTCTTTCAATCTTGCATCTAATGTTGCTGGTCACTCTTAAAAATATGAAAGGAGATCTTTGAGTGTGATTTTTGGAGAGAATTTTTATTTATTTATTTGGGTTTTCAATTTTTGTACGTGCTAGCTAATTTTAGTAAGTTTATTATTTAATAGCTAGAGATTGGTAAATTAGAACTTGTTTGTAACATTTTCGTAAGATTCCCATATTATAATACGTATAGGGAAAAAAACCCATGAAATTTCTTGAAAGTTCCTATTTTTTTTTTGGGGGGGGGGGGGG
>MU762884.1:17064-56093 GCA_026770625.1 Nicotiana glauca
TGCTCGTTATTTTGTTCCTTTATTGAATACTCTTGTTTTGCATCTCACATTACAATCACAAAAGAGCTTAATTTCATGATATGGAAAGAAATGAAGAAAAACCACGAAAGTGAAGCGTGGATTAAGGACCTAGAATACAAGTTATTTAGGTTAATAAATATTTAAAGTGTACACAGACATTAAAAGACAAATAATATGGATCGAATCATGTAAATTACGAAGTGCAAAATACATAAAGGAAGCATAGGTTAATTAAGGATGTAAAATGCAAAATAGCTCTCATTAGATTGTACACTAACAAGCACATATATCAAATTATTTTTATGCTCGAGTGTGTTTTTCAATTAGGTCCCTTATAAAACCAAATTACACAATTTAGAAATACACATACAATGGAGACGTCCAAAATAACGCTAGCTCCGCTATATATATAATTCCGGCTGACCGCGGACATCGGCTGTCATCGGCGCTGGTGCATTTGGAGGCAATGAGGCGGCAGCCACCGGCACGGGTGGCCGAATATCGGGACACGACGGTGGAGGAGGTGCACCTGAACTACTTTTACAAGAGGGAGCAGAGGGAGGAATTGGTACAAATTTTGGTAACATATGACGAAAATCTTTTATTTCCAATAGTTTTCTTGGAGTATTTGCATGGATTGAAGAATAGCAAAGAGTTGTGAAAAGTAAAACAAGAAGGATTTTCGAAATTGCACTTTGTTTGGTCATTATAAAGTAATATTTAGGTCTAGGACTTATAAATATATATGTAGAAGAATAGTTTTACTAGTGAAGGAGCTATATGTTGTATATATAGTACAAGAAATTAAAGAAGGTAACAAAATTTGTACAGGTAATTGTTGGGTTGGATTAATTATTTACTGACCTGGTTTTCTGGTGGAAGATAAGATCATTAAAACATTCCTATTTGGAATTATTTCGTAGGTCAAAAGGATTAGGAAGGTGGGGAGTTAATTTATTACTTTTTGCCTTTTTATTCAGGAGAAATAAATTAAGTTATGTAACAGTTGAATGATAAATTGAGTTTACACTGATTAAAAAAGCAAAAAATATTTTCAATTTTATGACAAATCTGATCTCATGGCGTGTTCTCCACAAAGATATATGGACTTTTTATTTTATCTTCGATGTTATTGCTAGAGATGCACACATGATTTTCATTTGTATGGAATTAGAACGATCTGGCGATTAAATTCTTGTTGAGAATTTAATAATTGCGGATACATTTTTCATGGTTAAACTCGTTAAAATATTTTATACTGTTAGCATATATAAGTGAAATTATCTATATTCATCTGCTTACATTTTTCTTTGTCGAGTCAAGCCTATTTAAGAATCGCTATCATAAGTTAAATTTTAATTTGAAGGTCAATATTTTTTTTTTTGGTTCTTTGACCACTAAACTACTTAATAGATCACGTCACCAAGAAAGTGATGACTCGAAACTAAATCTTGGTTTATTTAAAATTATTTCTTTTAATCGTAATCAAACATATTTTCTCTCGTTCCTTTCTTTTTCATTGGATGACTTGAGTAATCTGAGAATGACAACTTAGCACTGCAATGGTAGAACTTTGTGAATGGCCTTTAATTTGCAAATAAAACTTAATTAGTTTACTAATCATGGAATAATAAATTGTTACTATCATTCCTCAGAGTTAGAATTTTTAGGTAAAAATAACACCGGCCCGACTTTTTCATTTAAATCAAAACAAAAAGAGTTTGTCATTTGTTTTACTTTCTTCATCTTGCTCGGCAATTTGTTGAAGGGATCTTTACCTCAAATAGTCGGTCGAATCCTCTATTTTCAGATAGTATACATAAATTATACACGATTATATATAATGGAACTGAAAAGTACGAGAGGAGAGGGAATAACGTGGAAAACAACGAGTTAATTTCTGGTACTTGAGGAAATTAAAGATCAGTAAAGATTATTACTTATGTTTTAATCTCTTAGCAAATTTCAGTGTTAGTGTTGTGAACTAGAAAGAACGAGAGAATTCTAGACGAATATTTCTTTCTGAGTTATTGGCTAACTGTCACGATCCCAATCCCGGTTATGATGACGCCCAACACTTTGCTAGGCAAATCCGACCATTCACAATATTTTTTTTCTTTTCTTATACAGGTTATAGATGTAATTAACACATGGAATTTTCTTAAAACATTATCTCAAAAGTCTACAAATATCCATAAATATGCGAAAGTTCAATTTAAAAGATACTACAACATAGCCCAATAGAATCCGGTATCACGAATCTGAGCCTCTAATACAGAATGTCCAGCTACTATAAGTCCGTCTAGGAAATACGGAATAAAAAATAGAGATAGAGGGGATAGATCTAGGCTGCGAACGCCATGCAGCTACCTCGATACTCCCAGATACTGCTGCTCAGCTAAACAAATCCTCACTCAGCCTGTGGTGTATTTGGATTTGCACACAAGGTGCAGGGAGTAATGTGAGTATTCCGACCCAGTGAGTAATAAACATAAATAAAGGCTGAGAATAGAAAATCATGAAAAAATACAAAGTAAACTATAACTGGCAGTTTAGAACATTTAATAGTGAAGCAACAAGTCAATGAAATCAGAGTACAGATACTAAGGCAGGTATAACAGATAAAGAACAATGCATGAGTGCAATGCAATGCATATGACGGTACACTCTGATACCCACTGCGGCGTGCAGCCCAAGCCATCCATTTATTTATCGTCGACGGCACTCACTGGGTGTGTGTACAGACTCCGGAGGGGCTCCTACAGCCCAAGCGCAATATCAAGCCATCTCGTGGCATCAACCAGGCTCTCGGCCTCAATATCAATATAATCAACCTGGCTCTCGGCCTCAAGATCAATGTAATCAACCAGCTCTCGGCCTCAATATCAATATAACACTACTTCGGTGCGCAGCCCGATCCATGCTCAGTTTAGAAATCATCATAAGCCCCTTGGGCATTTGTAAAACAGTAGCCCAAAATATCATTTAGAAATATCATTTAAGTTTTCAAATCTTAGAAAGATGGTTGAGTTTGCAAAATTTTATTTAAAACCTTGGACTGAGATCAAATGATATGCAAAATATGCGAAAATGGTGATATCAATCCCCGAAGGATTCAAATAATTGGTACGAAGCCCAAATGTAACAATTACTTCCAAGTAAAGATGATTCTCAATTAAGTTCTAGTAAAAACACGGTAAAAATTTCGCTCGGGACGGACCAAGTCACAATCCCCAATAACAAAAGACCCCGCACTCGTCATAGAGCGCGTGTCTCGCCTCAATATAGCGCTACGATGTGAAATTTCTGTGGTTTCAAACCCCCAGGACATCATTTAGATCAATTACTTACCTCAAGACGGCCAAAAGTCTAGCTCGCTATGCCTTTGTCTCTCAAATTGGCCTACTCGTACGTCGAATCTGACCAAAATCACACAAACATTGATGAAGCTCGATTTCTAAAAGATGGGATTTTAGCCATACATATCTGAAATTTGCCCCTTAATGATACTACAATGATCCAATACAGTTATGTAACTCCAATCTACAATACAACATTCAGCAGGGCCAATATTAGTACTAAATCCCATAATTTATGCCATTTAGGCCTATTACCAAACATCTTGTAGGCATAGATATTTACACCTCATAACTATAGTATTGGTTCCTCTAACTATCACCATTAACCAATAATTCATCCCACTATTATTCTTTAACAATTTATACTCCTAACATCACATGTGTGATCAACCATTCACACCCAAACCAACAAAATTCCATCAAATAAACACTTTTAAATCCCTACCATGTTCATGTATTTAAATTGGAAATTTATGGTCTCCAATCACCATACCATAAGTTGTAATACATGATTCATACTCATAATTCCATAATAAATCCATATATGTAAGTCTAAGGTGTAGGATTACCTCTTGTAGACCAAATCTTGAAAGACAACTTTGGGGTGTTCTTGAGATTTTGAAGAAATCCTATGAAATCTAGTCAAAACCATGTTGTAACTAGTGATTGAGAAGTGAAATCACCATGAAGACATACTTAAAAACTCACCTTAGATGTGCAGTTGGATGCCTTGGTCGAGTTGGGGTGTAGAAGAAGCCCTAAGCTTGAGAAATATCTCAAATTTTCTTATTTCAGTTCCTTAGGTGTATTTAGAAGCCTCCCACTAGCGCGATCGCGCACCTGGGTGCGCTAGTGACACATGCCAAGTAATATGGTCATAACTTTCTGCATACACCTCCAAATGACGAACAGTTTGTTACTTTAGATACTAGACTCAAACAGATTTAATTTGATAGGCTGTACATCACCCAACTACTTATATAACTGGAGATATAATCATTTAAAGTGAGGTATTGTGCGCACTCACTTACAACTTTCGTCTATTATGAAAATTTTCAACTTCAAAAGTTCCCGTTAGCCATCCGAAATCACGCCGAGGCCCCCCGGTACCTCAACCAAAAACACTAACATATCTTAAAACATCATCCAAACTTGTTCCAATCATCAAAACGCCTCAACTAACACCAAAATCATCGAATTCAAGCCTAAGTTCTTTTAAAACTTCTAAAACACGCATTCGATAAAAAACCCAACCAAACCACGTCCGAATGACCTGAAATTTTGCACACACATCCCAAATCACCTAACGAAGCTACAACAACTCTCAGAATTCCATTCCGACTCCCGTATGAAAATCTCACCTATCATCCGGAAATCGCCAAAATACTAATTCGCCAATTCAAGCCTAATTCTACACCGGACCTCCAAAATCACTTACGATCACACTCCTAAGTCACAATCACTTCCCGAAGCTAACCGAGTTACCGAAAATGACATCCGGGCTTTCTAACTCATAAATCAACATCCGGTTAACTTTTTCAAACTAAGCCTTCCTTAAAGAGACTAAGTGTCTCATTTCTTATCAAAATCACTTTAAATCAATTCTAACACACCACATACCAATAATGAAACATAAAGAAGCAGAAAAATGGGAAGAACGGGGCGGTAACTCATGAGACGACGGGTCGGGTCGTCACACTTCTCGTCAAAAGGTTTAAGGGAAGACTTTTTTATGAACTCCCAGTAAATTTTTCCCTTTTTAATCGAAATAAAGTGAATGCAAATCTTAAGGGGTCATAGCGAGAAATGAATCCTGCTAAATTTTTATTTAGAAAATTATGTATCAACTCGCAAGTTATTATACAAGAGAAAATTAAATTGTGATGGGACTACTGACCTCTACAAGGCTCACATGGTAGTTGGAGGCGTCTTCTTTGAACTCAAAAGTAATTTCACTTGGATTCTTCCGGCGAGTAAAATCTTATGGGATGTTTGCAGACCTGTATAGAAGGAAAGAGAATTGTTACAACTCTCCTTCGTCACTCTCTTTATTGCATGTTTCAACAAAAATAATGGAAAAGATTAATTATCACGTGTTTCAAGGAGAACATCAGAAGATCTAATTCAGCTCCATGTATGATAGCCAAAGTACGATTGAGCAATCTGTTGGTTCTTTGTTATTATCTTGTATTTGTAAATAATAATTCTGAAAAATAGAATGTTAGTATATAAATGATATAAATAAGACAGTAATTAATTCGAGCCCACTGAATTCACAGTGTTTCCTTAAGGAATTTAATCCCCTCCTAGTACCCAAGGTTATGGATTATTTCCTCCCAAGATAGAACGAATTACACACTGGTGTAGCGGTACTTCAAACCCCAGTGTTTCAGCGAACACAAAGTTCAACAGCAAATCACATTTACGGATGCTTTGTTCGTGGTTAAAAATAATGCAGAATAAGGGAGGAGAACTCAGAAGTCGAATGAAAATTCTGAGAGGAAGGAATGCAAGATATAGCCAATGTTGACTGCTGAAAGAAGAGGAAATCAGATTGTGTGTTCTGTCCGTTTTTATTCTTGTGTCTTTTAACAATTTGCTCACCATCTATTTATAGTGTAATTTCTCTCATTTAGTGGAATTAATGGAGGAAGCACTCATGGTAATGGAGGAAGCACTTATGGTGGATGGAGCACCTTTTAATTAATGGAGGAAGCACTCATGCGGCTGCTATTGCAACACAATACACGGATTGAAAAACATCCATTACTAAAACGGATAATATTACGTTAATATTTACTATTAACAAATAAGTTTGATCCAAAAAATTAATCAATCAATCGATAATTTGACCAAATCCAAATCCAAATCCAAATCTGAAGCCGAAGCCGAAGCCGAGCCGAGCCGAGCCGATCCGAGCCGAGCGAGCCACAACAACGACCGCGCAAGGCTTGCCTTCCTCCTAACTCTTTCATTTTTCCTCCATTTTCCATTCAACCTCTTTTTAATATCATTCCATATTAAAAAGAAAACTCAACAATCCCCCACATGAATGGAGAATGGCTATATCATGGAAGTATGCATGAAAAAACGTATGTGATTCGCAAGCAAGGATTAATTGCATCTGGATAAGTAGGTTTTCCTTTGAACTTTCCGTAGTGAACTTATGTCGGATATACTCGGTCGATCGGTATATTTGATATCTTTGAACCATCGAACTTTAGTGTATACCTAGACAACCATAAGTCACACAATCAACCCTTAGTCGTCTTTAGTACTCATTGTTGTGTTCGTTTAAGCCATGAACACCGCCTGGTTTCATAAGTGCGTAGAGAATTGGCCTTGCAAAATTCTCCTTGAAGCGGCTAACACTTCACACTTACATAGGTGATTCCTAAATGTGTCATCCTGTAGATACACTATTTGATATACCACATATCAAATTTAGAAATCATTAAAAAGACTTAATGCTTTATCCTTGGTACTGAACATTGTCTCATCACGAGAATGGACCAAAGTTTTTGTTGACAACGTTGAACCGTCATTAATGACTTTGTTTGATCTCCTTGAATCTAGATCTTGGGATCTCCAGTCTTCTAGGTAGAGTTACCACCACAATGACTTGTTCTTGGCCATAGTTCCATTCCCCTCGATGATTTTTCAACTACCTCTCTAGTTAGGCCTTTTGTAAGTGGATCCGACACATTATCACTTCACTTTACATAGTCAATCGTGATAATTCCTCTAGAGAGTAATTGCCTAACGGTTTTATGTCTCCGTCGTATATGACGAGATTTACCGTTATACATAACGATCCCAGCGCTTTCAATTGCCGCTTGGCTATCACAATGCATGCATATTGGTGCCAATAGTTTGGGCCAAAATGGAACGTCTTCCAAGAAATTTTGGAGCCATTCAACTTCTTTACCGGCTTTATCTAAGGCTAATTCAAGATTTACGTCAATTGGAGTCTTTGCAACTTTAAAGCCTAAGTGCTTGAATTTTTCAAGTACTGTCTTAATATAATGAGATTGTGACAATGCCAAACCTTGAGTTGTCTTTTGGATCTTAATCCCCAGAATTAAATCCGCAACTCCCAAGTCCTTCATATCAAACTTGATAGTTAGCATATGCTTAGTCGCATTTATGTTGGCAATGTCATTACTCATTATCAGCATATCATCCACATATAGGCAAATAATGACTATGTGATTTGGAACATTTTTAATGTACACACATTTATCACATTTATTTATCTTAAAACCATTTGACAACATTATTTGGTCAAATTTTGCATGCCATTGTTTGGGTGCTTGTTTTAGTCTGTAGAGGGACTTAACAAGTCTACATACCTTATTTTCTTTATTTGGAACCACAAACCCTTCAGGTTGTTCCATGTAGATTTATTTCTCCAAATCTCCATTTAAGAAGGTTGTCTTTACGTCCATTTGATGAATTTCAAGACCATAAACTGAAGCTAAAGCTACTAGTAGTCGTATGGACGTAATTCTCGTCACCGGAGAATATGTATCAAAGTAGTCAAGACCTTCTCGCTGTCTATACCCTTTGACAACAAGTCTTGCCTTAAATATATCAATAGTGCCATCATCTTTTTTTTTTCTTTTAAAAATTCATTTACAACCCAAAGGTTTATTTCCAGGAGGAAGATCAACCAATTCCCATGTATGGTTTTTCAATATGGATTCTATTTTACTATTGACTGCCTCTTTCTAGAATAATGATTCTATAGAAGACATAGCTTCTTTAAATGTTCAAGGCTCATTTTCCAATAAGAAAGTCACAAAATCTAATCCAAACGAAGTAGATGTTCTTTGACGTTTACTACGTCTTGGATTCTCCTGATTAAATGTACTTTCTCTTGTTTCTTCCCGAGGTCGTTTAGATCCTTCACCAATCGACTCGCATTCCTTTTTATATGGATATATATTTTCAAAGAACTCAGCATTATCTGATTTTATAACCATATTATTATGAATGCCGGGATTTTCTAATTAATGAACCAGAAATCGATATGCTTTCCTATGAAAACACAATCAACTATTTTCGGTCTTATTTTTACCCTTTTGGGTTTAGGAACTTGCACTTTTGCTAAACACCCCCACACTTTCAAATAATTCAAGTTGGACTTTCTTTCTTTCCATTTTTCATATGAAATGGATTGTGTTTTGCTATGGGGTACTCGATTTAGTATTCGGCTAGCCGTAAGAACGACTTCCCCCCACAAGTTCTGTGGCAATCCAGAACTTATCAATAATGCGTTCATCATCTCCTTTAATGAACGATTCTTTCTTTCTGCAATCCCATTGGATTGGGGCGTGTAAGGACCGTTGTTTGATGAATAATTTCATATTCTAAACATATTTGTTCAAAAGGAGATTCATATTCACCACCCCTATAACTTCTTATCATTTTGATTTTCTTGTTAAGTTGAGTTTCAACTTCATTTTTTGTATTGCTTGAATGCATCTATTGCTTCATCTTTACTATTAAGTAAGTAAACGTACAATATCGAGTATTGTCGTCAATAAAAGTTATGAAATACTTCTTTCTACCGCGAGATAGTATTGACTTCATGTCACAAATATCTGTTTGAATTAAGTCTAAAGGATTTGAATTCCTTTCAACTGACTTATAAGGATGTTTAACATACTTAGATTCCACACATATTTGAAATTTTTATTTTTCGCATTCAAACTTAGGCAATACTTCCAAGTTAATCATTTTTCGCAAGGTTTTATAATTGACATGACCCAAACATTCATGCCATAAATTATTTGACTCAAGTAAGTAAGACGAAGCTGAAATTTTATTATTATTTTCAATAATCATTACATTCAGCTTGAAAAGGCCCTCGGTAAGGTAACCTTTTCCTACAAACATATCATTCTTACTTATTACAACCTTGTCGGACACAAAAATACACTTAAAACCGTGCTTAACAAGAAGTCCAGCAGAGACTAAATTTTTTCTAATCTCGGGAACATGAAGGACGTTGTTTAAAGTTACCACTTTGCTGGAAGTCATTTTCAGAAATATCTTCCCACATCCTTCAATTTTGGCCGTTGCAGTATTTCCCATAGAAAGTGTCTCTTCGGGTCCAACAGGAGCATATGTAGAAAATGCTTCCCTTACAGCACAGACATGGCGGGTGGCTCCAGAATCAATCCACCACTCCTTAGGATTTTCCACCAAGTTGCATTCAGAAAGCATGACACACAAGTCATCAATATCATCATGTTTTTCTACCATGTTTGCTTTACCCCTTTTCTTGTCTTTCTTCCGAGCACAACACTCCATAGATTTGTGTCCGATTTTCCCACAGTTGTAGCAGTTTCCACTGAACCGCTTCTTGCTTGGGTTGTATTTCGGACCAGAAGCCTTCTTCCTCTTTTTATTATCTTCAACAATATTTGCTCCCATTATTGTTGAATTTCCACGACCTCTCCTTTCAGCAGCTTCATTGTCCTCTTCGATTCTCAACCGAACAATGAGATATTCAAGGGACATCTCTTTTCGTTTGTGTTTTAAATAATTTTTGAAGTCCTTCTACAATGGAGGCAACTTTTCAATTATTGCTGCTACTTGGAATGCTTAATTGATGACAAGACCTTCAATGAAAATTCCGTTAGTAAAAATACTAAAATTTTTACTTTCAACATCAGTATTTATTTGAAACATACCTTCAGCAAGTAGATCATGAATAATCACTTACAATTCCTGGACTTGGGTAATAACAGACTTGCTATCTACCATTTTGTAGTCCAAAACTTTTGCGGCGATGAATTTCTTCATCCCGACATCTTCAGTTTTGTATTTCTTTTCAAGTTCATTCCACAATTCTTTTGACGTCTCCACGCCACTGTATATATTATACAGATTATCATCCAGTCCCCTAAGAATATAATTCTTGCACAGTAAGTTAGAATGCTTCCACGCCTCAATCACGAGAAAGCTTTCATTCTCTGGAGTTTCATCGGGAAGATCAAGAACATCTTCCTTGATGAACTTCTGTAGACATAACATAGTCAAGTAGAAGAACATCTTCCGCTGCCACCGCTTGAAATCAATCCTGAAAATTTTTTCGAGTTTTTCTGCCAGTGCCAACACTGGTGTTCGGCTTGTCGATGCGTTGACAGTCACCATCGAAACATGGCTTGTTAATGCGTTGACAGTCACCATCGGAACAATTTGGTTTCTGCTTTCATTTGCCATTTTTTCTGTAAAAATGACACAAACAAATGTTTAATAAACGTTTAAAACTTGAGTTAAAAATCACATAGATTTTAATCTCCACAAAATGTCACGAAGGCTTTACTCTCCAAAACGGAAGTACACAAAACCACAAAGGTTTTAGTTTCCAGAATAATAAGGATAACACAAATACAGAAATAAAAATTATTAAATTCCTTAAGCTTGTTGGTTCTTTGTTATTATCCTGTATTTGTAAATAATAATTCTGAAAAATAGAACGTTAGCGTATAAACGTAAATATAAATGAGACAGTAATTAATTCGAGTCCACTGAATTCATACTGTTTCCTTAAGGAATTTAATCCCCTCCTAGTACCCAAGGTTATGGATTATTTCCTCCCAGGATAGAACAAATTGCACACTGGTGTAGCGGTACTTCAAACCCCAGTGTTTCAACGAACACAAAGTTCAGCAGCAAATCATACTTACGGATGCTTTGTTTGTAGTTAAAAACAATGCAGAATAAGGGTGGGGAACTTAGAAGTCGAATGGAAATTCTGAGAGGAAGGAATTCAAAACATAGCCAATGTTGACTGCTGAAAGAAGAGGAAATCAGATTGTGTGTTCTATCCTTTTTTCTTCTTGTGTCTTTCAACAATTTGCTCACCATCTATTTATAGTGCAATTCCTCTCATTTAGTGGAATTAATGGAGGAAGCACTCATGGTAATGGAGGAAGCACTTATGGTGGATGGAGCACCTTTTAATCAATGGAGGAAGCACTCATGCGGCTGCTATTGCAACACAATACACGGATTGAAAAACATCCGTTACTAACACGGATAATATTAAGTTAATATTTACTATTAACAAATAAATTTGATCTAAAAAATTAATCAATCAATCAATCATTTGACCAAATCCAAATCCAAATCCAAATCCGAAACCGAAGCCGAAGCCGAGCGAGCGAGCGACGGCGCGAGGCTTGCCTTCCTCCTAACTCTTTAAAAGCTACATAAAGTGCATTTGAATATAAACCCACCAAAATTCTTATCCTCTACCAATAAGGGATAAAGTCTCATTAAAAGGAGAGGGAAACTTAAAAAGAAAACTCAACACAATCAACATTATGTATTCACTAACATTCCATGTGAAAGTCATAATTTGGTAAATTAAAGAAGTCGAACAATTTTATTAAGGATGCGTTTGGACATAATTTTGCCACAATATACTTGAGGTTTTTGTTGACAAATACATATTTGGCCATAGATTTTATTTACATTTTGACAAATTCTCAAAAGTCAAAACCCAAATCCCAAAATGGCCCAAATATTACTATTATATTTTTTAAAAATTACGCCAAACTTTTGTAATTTATAAAAGATCCCATCATTTATTATTTTGTAACAATGCTGCTTTGTTTTCTTGGTCATCTGATAGTATATTATGTAGTTCATTATAAAAATGATAATTTTGTACCAACTTTATTTATGTTCAGGATTATGGTTTGCGATAATATAATGATTTTTTTGATAAAGGTACTGTTGAGTATTTGTAATAGCTTTTAGAACTTGTGGGTATAAGTCACGTTTCATGTTTTTCCAACAAAAAAAGTGAAACATATTTTGAAAACTTGTGTCCAAACACATTTTCATCTTCAAACCAAACTTCACCCAAATCACTTTTTTTCAAAACAAATTTGGAAACCTAAATGGTAGCTAAGTCAAGATAAATTTAGAAATAATAAATTTTGATTTATCTTGTGGTCTTGAACTGGACTTTGTCCTCCTTATTATTTCAAAAGGACTACTTGGTGCCCTGGAGCAACATGAAGTCAACGAGATTTGGAATATCTTACAGCAGACTAGTCACGAGTCCTCAAATATCCATTCTCCTTTAAAAGGAAATTAAACTAAATTTTGTGGGAGGCTTTCAAGACATGTCCCATGACACCTTAAACGCACCTCATGGCGTCCTGACAAGCTTCCCAACGCCTAATGCCATGGACGGCTCCGTGATCTTGGCTGCGTCAAGTGACAAGTGCGCCTGTGCTTATGTCGCCCCATTGATAGCCCTCGCCAGCGCCCAGTCACAGGCAGATGCCAACAGCTCCGCACACACAGACTCTGATGCTAAAGACAAGGTTGCCGCCAACGGACCTGCTTATACCTTGTAGGAATCGAAGTCCTTTTTATTGTATATAGAAAGTAGTTTTACTTCCTGTAATTTCATTATTTTTAAAGCATTATTTGCTTCTACCTTGTATGACAGTAGAGTGTTGGGTGAAGTGTAAGAGTATTGAAATTGAAAGTAAGTTATGTATGTTAGAGTATTGAACTCCAAGTTGTTAAAGTGCTGAAAGGTCGTGCCCTTTATAGTGCAGAAAGCAACTAAGAAAAGGTAAGAAAATAGTTTTGAAATCAATTACAAAAGGTTTCCTTTTAATTAAGGGATTCTGATTTCAAACGGGTAAAAGATAATTAAGGAAAGAGTTTGATCAAAATCTTTTCCAAAGTATCACAAGGAGGGTAAATACATAGAAGTTTATTTAAGGCAAAAGTCCAGTGGTACACGGTTTGTGAGAATAAGGAAAGAGAATCAATCAGACAGTCCAGTAAAATAAAAATTGCAGGCTTTGTTCGAATGAACCAGTTCAGGAAAAGTGAGGAAAGGATTTTACTTAAGGAAAATAAATAACAATCAATCAAACCTAAAGAGATTCTGAACCCAATCATGAGTTGGCAAAAAACCTTTTTGAAGGAAGAATTCCTCAAATATAAAGCATACATGCATGTCAAACAAGAGAGAGTTGTTATTGCTAATTAAAAAAGACTACTATAGAAAAGTTCAGAGTCATAAACAAAGAGGTTCAAGTTCAGTGTATAGACTCGGAATGATTCTGAGAGTCCAGGGTTATAAAATAGAACCCTAGTCCAAACACAAGATCAAACTCGCCAAAACCCCCAAATTCTAGGGTTTTCAACTCGAATCAGGTGCAGAGACGAGAAAACAAATAACTGAACAGGCTCAAAGGTCTCTTTCAGAGACTCATGGGAAAACAAACAGGTAGAATAGCAGGTTTGAAACAAACATAGTGAAAAGCTGACATAAAGAACATGTTTTAAGAGAAGCTTGGAAATTAAACTAGTTCAGAAGATAAAGAGGCAGTATAGAATTAAAAGAAACAGTAGATGAAACATGTTTAGAATTCAAACAAAGGTCCAGTAAAGGCAAATAAAAAACTAAGAGCTTAGTAGAAAATACAGTAAAGGAACACAGGGGTAACAAACACATAAGATAAACATGTGAAAACATGATATAGAAACCAGTAGAAGAAAGAACGGAGCACAAATAGGAAACATGCATAATAAGGCAAACATAAGAACATAGGAGAAGAACATGTGAGGTAGAGAGAGAAGAACATAGCAAAGACAGATTCACACAAAGAAAATAAGAAGAAGAGTCGAGGAAACATTTCGAAACTTTTCCAAAAACCCTAAATCGAAGAGAAACAAAGCTTGAAAGAAAAGATTGGGGAAAACATTTAAAAACTCCAGTAGAACACAGATATAGCATAGATTTAAGAAAATAACCAGAGAAAACCTCGAATAGCTTAGGGTTTCAAAGAAACCCTAGAGATGAGAAAGGCTTGAAAGAAAGTTTGACCTTGAGTCGGATGAGGTCAGAAATATGCTCGAAATGCTTTGGATGTGCCGGAGCGAGGCTGGAGAAGCCTCAAAACCACGGATCTGAGAAGATATGAACGAACATCGTTGAGGTCAGACCTCGAAACTTCGAACACCCAAGGTTTAATGGTGGAGGGGGTTAGTACAGGCCATCCATGGCCTGAGAAGCCATGGATTCTGGTGAGGTTATGGTCGGAGAGGATAAGAGAGGCTAGGGTTTCAGGGAACCTTCGAGAGAGTTTGAGAGAGGGAGAGTATTCAAAGGCGGTGGACCAAATGAAATGAGGGGATTAGGTTAGGGTAGGGGAATTAAAAAGATGAGGGCTAATCGTGGCTGTTGATCATTCTGGATTAAAAAATTGTCCGAGCGGGTTAATTGGTTGGGTCGGGGGTCGGGTTAAATTAGAATTGGGTTGGGCAATTTGGGGTTCAAAATTGGTTCAAATAGGAGATTGATTTTGGCTATAATTGAAATAAAAATGGGCCAGAATTCAAATAGCCAGTTTTTACCCTTTTTATTTTATAAAAATAATAAAAAATTATTTTGAAAACAAATTAAAAATAATGGATCAATTAATAATATATAAATATTAATTTAAAAATATTAGAACTAATTTCATAATTATAAAATGCTATTAATCCTCAAAGTAGGCTAAAATTGCAATTATAAGTAATTTGACTTTAAAAATACCAAATAAGTTCGTAAAAAATGTATAAAAATTATTATATCTATATTTGGTATAAATATGAGAATAAAAAAATTTATTCAGCAAGATGATAATTTGGGAATAATTTTTGGTTTTTATACTGCTAAAATGAACAATAAATCGGTTTAAATAAATCTTTAAAAATATTGAAAAAAATACTAAAACACTTGGGCATGTTTATATATGCATATATATGTTATTTTGAAAGTATTTTGTATATATGAAAAAATATACAGGAAAAAATTGAATATCAACAGCTGCCCCTCTTTACCTGGGAAGGATGGAAGAGTTGTCGGGTAAAGATATGATGGCCAATTTTGACCGAACGGAATGGTTTGAAGTGATTAACCGCACTCTAGTTCCTGAGATGCCTACATATCCCTGGTCTTACAGGAATCAGGCCGTATGTAGTTCGAGATCCGTCGGCGGAGTATGCCGATAGAGATCTTTCAAGAACGAACGCGATATTTAGGTTGGGATGGGTGGTTAGGAGTTCAATAGGGCTGCGGGAATCGGAGCTGGATCGCTCCTTACTAAGATGGTCGTTGCTAGCCAGTTTTCCTGTAAATAAACAATACGAGCGCATATATTGTGCATAAATTTAAACATGATGCAAGTTTTCGTCGGACCATGAATGCTGTCTTTGGACGGTTGGGATAACGTCCTCGGACCATGATGTCCTGGGCCATGAAGCATATAATAAAGGATTCGCAGGCTATGTAATGATGCTCTCGGGATATGATAATGATGCCTCTGAGCGATGCTGCCTTTGAATAATAATATGCAAGAGATAAAGGAATCCTCAGGCCAAGGCATGACGTTCTCGGGATATGAAGATGGTGCCTCCGAACAATCACACCCTTGGATAATTTGGCGATCTTTCATCCCATGAAACGCAAAAGGTGGCGATCTTTCAGCCCATGAGAGCGTAAACAAAGGTGGCGATATTTTAGCCGATGCAGGATTTAAATGAAGTGGCGATATTTCAGCTATGCAAAGTGTAAATAAAATGGCGATCTTTTAGCTGATGCAAGATTTAAATGAAGTGGCGGTATTTCAGCCGATGCATGATTTAAATGAAATGGCGATATTTCAGCCATGCAAATTGTAAATTGTAAATTGAATGGCGATCTTTCAGCCGGCGCAACATTTAAATGAAGTGGCGATATTTCAGATGATGCAGGATTTAAATGAAGTGGCGATATTTCAGTCATGCAAAGTGTAAATAAAATGGCGATCTTTCAGCCGTGCGGATGGAGGTAGAGCTTAACCTCGGAAGGCAGAATAGTAGCCTTATGCAATGCAGTAAATGCAAATGGAGGTAGAGCTTAACCTCGGAAGGCAGAATAGTAGCCTTATGCAATGCAGGAAATGCAGATGGAGACAGAGCTTAGTCTCGGAAGGCATAATAGTAGCCTTATGCAATGCAGGAAATGCAGATGGAGACAGAGCTTAGTCTCAGAAGGTTGAATAGTAGCCTTATGTAATGCAGAAAATGCAGATGGAGGTAGCGCTTAACCTCAGAAGGCAGAATAGTATCCTTATGCAATGCAAGAATGCAGATGGAGGTGGAGCTTAACCTCGGAAGGCAACATAGTAGCCCTATGCAAAAGATGAAAGACGAATAGTAATAAAGAATACTTAGCTGATAGCTGATAGCTGGTTGCTGATTGTGATATTATGGCTGCTGGGGATGTTGTATGTAGATAACGATTGTGGATAGGAGTGATAATTTTGAGAATAGTATTCCTGAACAATATGAGTGTATAATATATGATTTTGCGACCTGGGTGCCTGCGTCCAAAGAAAAATTGTGAGTTTTGTAAGGGGAATGGTTAGTTCGCGTCCCCGCTGCCTTTGCTTGTCCTGTTTGGCTCTGTTTTGGTGATACTGTGGGTATCCTTAGGGTAGCATTGCTAAACAAAGCAATTTCGATAATAAACATGCATGAGTTTTTTAAAGATATGACATATGTATATATTTAAGAAATAGTTTTAGATGAACCGATGACTATGATGTGGTTCAGGACATTGCAACCTCTCTCATTACAGAATTTTGAGGGGTCTCCTCAAAATTCTGCCCCAGTTTGCTAGGCTGCTGCTTCTGACGGCTGTTTGTGATGACCGGCTGAATTTACTTTGGAATTTTGAGGGTCCTCCTCAAAATTCTGCCCTAGTTTCCAAGTGCCGGGGGGGGGGGGGAGGAGGAATGAAAATTTTATTGAATTGTGATCGAATCTATAAGGCTGCCTACGTATACCCTCTTAAACGGGAATCAGGTCAGACGGAGTTCAAATACATAAGGAAGTCATAAATGGTTACACATAGTACCGCTTGACTGCATATGAATTTATTGTCTTTGGCCAAACTTCTCCGTCCATTTCTGCGAGTATGAGGGCTCCTCCTATCAGAACCCGATGAACCATGTATGGACCCTGCCAATTGAGAGAGAATTTCCATTTGGCTTCATCTTGATGTGGGAAAATCTTCTTTAACACCAACTACCCCGGTGTGGACCGTCTTGGTTTGACTCTCTTGTTGAAAGCTCTGGACATTCTGTTATGGTAAAGTTGACCATGGCAAACTACATTCATTCTTTTACCATCTATGAGGGATAACTGTTCGTAACGACTCTTTACCCATTCTGCATCGTCGAATTCTGCTTCCTGTATAATCTGTCGATGCCCCTTTTTTCTAAAGGCGAAATCGGGTTTACGACATTTGGGAGGACAACCCGTTCCCTTTTGGGAATTGGGTTTTGGAGTTTGAAGAGTCGCCACCTAATGATTAAGTGCATTAGGACACTAAGAAGGGTTTGAGTTTGAAGAACCAGAGTTTGGGTAAGGGCTAAAAATTATCTCGAGGGGAAGGTGTTAGGCACCCCTCAAGATCCACTAGTGTGGTTCCCGGCCATGTTATAATTGTGACTTCAAATAATCAAGTAAGAAATTAAGGGCTCAAATATGGGGAATTCGCATACAACATTGCAAGTAAGTTGAAACTTGAGTAAAGGTAAAGAGGGCAGAAATTTTATGAAAGATTTAAACAATTCTAAAAGAAATAGACGAAAGCAAGTAAAAGGGGAGGGGGGGGGGATGGGTCCTAGGTTTATGATTAATATGGATCACGTCAATGAAATACCTAATAATCACTCCTCTGAAGAGGGGATACATGAGGTATTAGCGCATCTGTCATCATATCCATATCCACCCTTCCCGCCCCGTTAAGGTATTAAAGTGCGGAATAGTGTCGTTACATAATGCATACTATTACCCATCCCAATCCTATCAGTCCCGGAGGATTGAGACTACTAGTCCTAAAGGGGAGGGAGTTGGGGATTTTCAGAGTTTTAAAAGGATAAAAGTCTAGGCGACAAGCAAAAACACATAAATAGTTAGGGGTAAACAAATAACAATTAAGGCTCACACATGCCTCCTCACTTAAAAGAGCAGATATAGCATGACTTCAAATAATGATTTTGGTCTGAATTAAATTAAAAGCATAGGATAGGCTGATTCATCACATATTTCTTAGATAAGGAGTCTGAATTAGCCTTGTCTGGATGTAGTTTATCAAAATCGACGCAATTAATTACCTGATAGTTTGCCTAAGCAATACCTATGGGCATGACATCTATTAGAGCGTATTGATTTAAGGAAAAAGGTTGCTGGTTTTATAAACAAAAGAATCTGCAGACTTTAAATGACCTTATGACTGATTTTAGATCCATAGATTAAATAGATGAAGCTGATTCAATTAATTTACTCCTATAAGCATGATGTCTAAGCATCATTGGTTTTAAACGATTACATAAATGCAAGAGTCCTATAGGCATGGTATCTAGAGTGAAGCTGGTTATTTATTAAGCCTGTAACTATTTGCCTAATGACATGTGTATGCAGTAGTGCAGAAACATAAGATCATGATTTCTATATGCAGAACTTAGAGGCATAATTGCTAAATGCAGAAGTACGGGACTTATAGGCATAATTTCTAAAATATGCAAAACTTATAGGTATGATTTCTAAGATGCAAGAATGCAGAAGTGCGGAAAACTTAAGATCATGATTTCTATATGCAAAACTTATAGGCATAATTTCTTTGATGCAGGAGTGCAGAATTTATAGGCATGAATTCTAAGATGCAGAATTTATAGATATAATTTGCAAAACTTATAGACATGATTTCAGAAATGCAGAAACTATAGGCATGGTTTCTAAGATGTAGGAAGTGCAGAATTTATAAATAACATATTGGCAAGTTTTCTACCCTTTGCATGCATTCATCCCCACCCTTTCTCACTAACCATCCCCTATCGTTATAATAAATTATTACAGAACCAACTAAATCAGAGAAAAAAAGGAAAGAAAAGTAAAATTACATCAGAAGTTCTAGCTACATCCAAACAGCCTAATTTAGACTCAAAGTCCAATAATATGAGATAAATCAACTTCCAGGATCAAATTTCCAAAAGCCTTTATCATATTTGGGATGTTTCAAAGTTCCCAAGAGTCTCAAAGGGACTCTAGGCAGTGCTTACACCCTAAACATATTACAGAATTAAGATCATAGTGCAGTGTGGAAATGCCAGCTCTCGGATGTCCAAGTTCAGAGGGAACTCAAGGTCCCAAAGCAAGGCTCATAAGAGAGGGGTAGAACTTAAGAGTCTAAGAATAAGTGTGAGTGCATAGGGGAATTAGGGAAAGCCTTGGCAGGCTAGTGGTCATGCCCAGCAAATGTGAATGCTGGCACACCCCTGACCAGCCTGCTAGCCAACTTAGGAGTTAGGATCCATTGTGGATCAGGTTATGGCCTGGGCAGTAATTTAGACACTGTCAGGCTAAGACCTTAACTTAGGCACATAGAAGGGAATATGGGTAAGGATTCACAATAGAAAGAGCAAGGAAGGAACATAATTAGCACAAATCACTGGACATAAGCAGTAAAGTAAACAAGGATGCTAAAACTGTGCAGTAAACACATAGGGGTGAGGCAAAAAATTAAATAAAAGACATACCAAATTCAAAGGAAAACAAATAAGAAAGCAGTAGTCTTGAGAGAGCCAAGTTGCAAGCAAAGTGATTCCAAAATATCTCAAGCAAAGCAGAGTGTTGAATTTGCAAACAATATTGCAAGTATGTGAGTTGAAAGTAAGAAGTTCGAGGTATTGAACTTGAAGTATAGATGTGATAGTATTCAACTGGAAGTGTAGATACAAAATTTGGTCTTTAAAGTGCAGAAGTACAATCCTTTTATAGTGCAGAGAAGCAAGTAGAAAAGGCAAGAAATACTATTGAAATCAGTCTCCCTTTGGTTAAGGGATTCTGATTCCAACGGGTGAAATTAGTTAAGGAAAGAAATTTCTAATTAAAACCTTTTAAAGTAGCACAAAGGGGGTAAGTACATAGAGTTATTTAAGGAAAGCAATCAATAGTACACGGTTTGTGCCAAATATGGCAAGGGAATCAATTAGGCAACCATGAAACCAAAAATTGCAAGTTGAATTGAATGAACCAAGTTAAAAAAGGTAAATGAGGTTCAATCGAAGGAAAATCAGTGACAGATCATTAACCTTATTAAAGAGATTTCAGAGTCAATCACTTAATTGGTAAAGAAACCTTTTGAAAGAGAAATTTCTCACATATATAAGCACACAGATCAAACAAAAAGATTCGTTAGGTTATTTAGAAAAAGAGTTTAACACTGAAAGTCTCAGAGTCACGAGCAAAAGAGATTCAAGTTTAATTACAGGCTCATAGTGAGTCTGAAAGCCTAGGGTCCCAAAGTGGAACCCTAGTTCCACTTGTCAAAGAAACCCCCAAAACCTAGGGCTTCGAATAGATTCAGAGGTGAGAAGACAAGGACATTGAGAGAGGCTCAGAAGCCTTTTTTCAAAGACTTATGAAAGACAAACATACACAATAGCAAGAACACTGATTCAAAGTCATGCTTGAGAAAACTTGGAATTCAAACAAGTTTCAGAAGAAAGAGATGATACAAATTTAAACAAAGTAGGTAAAACATGCTTAGCATGAATATAAACAGAACTCAGTAAGGTGAACAAAATCAAAGAGCTCAAACATAAACACACATATAGCAAAGCACGAGGATTAATCAACACGAATTAATCATGCGAGCAAAAAATAGAGGAGTCTTGCATATAGAGAAGAGAAAAAAGAGCAAAATCACGCGTGGTAAAAGAAAACAATCGAGAACAAGACACACATAAAGAAAGAAAAGGAGAATCAGAAAGGATTTGAATAAATCTTTTCAGAAACCCTAAAATTGACATTGAACGATTTTAAAGAGGAAGTTTGGGGAAAACTTTTAAGATGTCAAATAATGCTCAGGCATGTCACAGATCTAAAAGAAATAAGCAAGTACAGAACCTCAGACGGCATAGAGTTGCAGAGAAAACCCTAGAATGAGAAAGGTCTTGAGGAAACTCAGATCCTGAGTCGAAGAGACTCATATTGCTTGGACACGCCGGAATAATGGCCGGAGAGGCCATAGATCTACAGATCTAAGAAAGATCTGAAGAGAACCATCAGATTCAGGCTTCAAAACTTTGAAAAACTTAGGTTTAATAGTGGGAGAGGGTGAGCATAAGTCGTCCATGGCCTGGACCTCCATGGATTTCGGTGGAATCGTGGTAGAATAAGGTAGGAATCGATTAGGGTTTCAGAGAGGCTAGAGATGGTTTGAGAGATGAAGGGTTTCAAGGGCGGCGTCTCTATTAGAATGAATTAGGTAAGCGGGTTATGGGAATTAAAAAGGAAAGGGGGAATCTCGACCGTTGATCAAAATGAACAACAGCCTGGATTAAAGGGAGCGAGCGGGTTTTAAAATTGGGTCACGGGTTGTGTTAAAATTGGAATTGGGTAGGTTTCAATTTGGGGCAGAATTGGGGTTAAATTGAGGTTAAAATTGAAAGGAAATGAGGCCATAATTGAAATAGAAACGGGCTAAATGTTAAATTGCCAATTTTCCCTTTTTATTTTTATAAAAATAGTAATAATGACTTTAAACCCAAATTAAAAGCATTTAACTAATCAATAATATATAAATATTAATACAAAAATATTGGAAGTAATTTTACAATTGCAATATGCTATTAATCGTAAAATAGGCTATAATTGCAATTATATGCAATTTAGATTTACAATACTAAATAAATTTATAAAAATATACCAAAATCACCTTAATTATATTTTGGTGTAAATATGAGAATAAAATAAGTTAATCACAAAAAGATTATTTTTTGGGAATAATTACTGATTTTTGTACTGCTAACATGGATAATAAATTGATTTTAAAATCTTTAAACATTAGGGAAAAATACCAAGACTCTTGGGTATATATATATATTTGCATACACATGCTATTTTGGAAGTATTTTGAGTAAAAAAAATATATAGGGAAAAATTGGGTGTCAACATGATCCTTAGGGAGGGAATTTCTACCTCGGCGGGAATGATCGCTTCTGTACCGTAAACCAGCATGTAGGGAGTTTCCCCTTTCGATGTGCGGACTGTGGTGCGATATCCCAATAAAGCAAATTATAGCTTCTCATGCCACTGCTTATGCTTTTCTATCATCTTTCTCCGTATTTTCTTGTTGGCGGCTTTTACATCTCCATTCATCTAAGGCTTGTAAGCTGTGGAATTCTTGTGTTTGATCTTGAAGGTTTCACGCATAGATTTCATCAAATCACTATTGAGGTTGGAGACATTGTCAGTAATGATTGATTCTGAAATCCCGAATCGACAAACGATACGGTCACAGACGAAGTCTGCCACGACTTTCTTAGTCATTGCTCGGTAAGATGTTGCTTCAACCCATTTGGTGAAATAGTCAATTTCTACTAGGATAAACATGTGCCCATTTGATGCGGAAGGTTCGATTGATCCGATAACATCCCATGCGACGAACGACCATGTCAAGCTTGTTGCATTAAGCTCATTGGGAGGTAACTTTATCATGTCCGCATGTACCTGACATTGGTGGCATTTCCTGACATACTGGATGCAATCCATCTCCATAGTCATCCAAAAATAACCTGCCCGGAATATCTTCTTGGCTACGCCAAAACCGTTCATATGTGGACCACAAGTCCCGGCATGAATTTCCTCTAGTAGTTTAGATGCTTCCTTTGCATCAACACACCTTAGAAACCCAAATCTGGAGTCCTCCTATACAGGATTCCTCCGTTGTGAAAGAATTATTGGACAATCTTCGAAGCGTGTGCTTCTGAGTAGTGTTTGCAAGCTCTGGATATTCTTCTTTGGCTAAATATTCCTTGATGTCCTGAAACCAAGGTTTTCCATCCGCTTCTTCTTCGACATGAGCACAATAAGTTGGCTAATCGTAGATCTTCACGGGAATAGGATCAATGAAATTCTTATCTAGATGTTGTATCATAGATGTCAGGGTAGCCAATGCATCAGCGAACTCATTCTGGACCCTGGGAACATGCTGGAACTCTGTCTTTGTGAATCTCTTCCTCAACTCATGTACATGATGTAGATAAGGGAGTATCTTAGAGTTCTTGGTTGCCCATTCTTCTTGGACTTGATGTATAAGCAGGTCAGAATCTCCAACCACTATAAACTCTTAGATGTTCATGTCAATGTCCATATTGAGCCCTAAGGTGCAAGCTTCATATTCAACCATATTGTTAGTGCAGGGGAACCCGAGCTTGGCGGATACCGGATAATGCTGACTGGTTTCTGATACTAGGACTGCTCCTATGCCAACTCCTTTGAAATTTTTCGCTCCATCAAAAAACATCCTCTAACCATCACAGGACTCTGCAATATCTTTTCCTATGAAGGATACCTCTTCATCAGGAAAATACATCTTTAAAAGTTCGTATTCTCCGTCCACGGGATTCTCGGCAAGATGATCTGCTAGTGCCTGTCCCTTAATTGCTTTCTGAGTTACGTAGACAATGTCGAATTCACTCAACAGTATTTGCCACTTGGCTAGCTTGCCAATAGGCATGGGCTTTTAAAAGATATACTTCAGTGGATCCATTCTTGATATGAGGTATGTAGTGTAGGCACAGAAATAGTGCCTCAACTTTTGAGCTACCCAAGTCAGAGCACAACAGGTGCGTTCTAACAAAGAATATCGGGCCTCGCATGGGGTGAACTTCTTACTGAAATAATAAATGGCCTGTTCCTTCCTCCCTGTTTCATCATGCTACCCCAGAACACAATCGAACGATCCATCCAATACTGCAAGGTAGAGTAGTACGGGTCTACCTGGTTCAGGCGAGACCAAAACTGGCGGTGTTGACAGGTACTCCTTGATTCTGTCGAAGGCTTTTTGGAAGTCGTCGTTCCATTTGGTAGCGACATCTTTCTTCAGCATCTCAAAGATTGGCTTATAGATGACAGTAGATTGTGCTATGAACCGACTGATGTAGTTAAGTCTCTCGAAGAAACTCATTACTTCTTTCTTGTTCTTTGGCGGTGGAAATTCTTGAATAGCTTTGACCTTTGATGGATCCAATTCTATCCCTCGATGACTCACAATGAACCCAAGCAATTTTCCAGCTGGAACCCCGAATGCACATTTTGCGGGGGTTCAATTTCAGGTTGTACCTTCTCAGTCTATTGAAGAATTTCCTTAAATCTTCCATGTGATCAGTGGCTTTCTTGGACTTAATGATGATGTTGTCTACATACACTTCGATCTTCTTGTATATCATGTCATGGAAAATGGAGGTTATGGCCCTCATGTAGGTGGCCCCTCCATTCTTTAACCCAAACGACATCATCATGTAGCAATATATCACCCATGGAGTAATGAAAGATGTTTTCTCAGCATCATCTTCATCCATTCATATTTGATGGTACCCAGCAAAACAATCAACGAATGACTGTAGCTCATGCTTGGTGCAATTGTTAATCAAGATGTGTATATTTAGAAAAGGGAAGTCATCTTTTGTACTGGCTCGGTTTAGATCCCGATAGTCGACGCAGACTCTGACCTTCCCATCCTTCTTTGGTACTGGCACAATGTTGGCTAACCATGTTGCATACTACACTACCCTGAGAACCTTAGCTTTGACCTGTTTAGTGACCTCTTCCTTGATTTTAAAACTCATATCTGGCTTGAACTTTCTGAGCTTCTGCTTTACTGGTGGACAGGCCGGATCAGTCGGCACTTTGTGAGCCAAAATGGATATGCTTAGACCAGTTATGTCATCGTACGACCATGCAAATATGTCTTCATACTCTCTTAGAAATTTTGCACACGTGAACGCTGATTCGTGTTTCTTTGATGTTTTATGCATCTCCCAAGTTAAGGATTTTGGTCTCGTCCAAGTTGGACTTAGGTCTATTCTCAAAATTCTCAACTTCTTTAACAATTTCTTCCGGTATATCATCTTTCTCTAAATCTATGACCGTTTGTTGCGTTGTCTCGTTGCATGTCACAGTCATCGGTTCATCAAGATAAGTAATAGTAATATTGTATAAGTAAAGTAATGAGAGAAAATAATAAGAGTAAGATTTATAAGAAAACCGAATTGCTTTTGATAAATTCCATAAATGTTTTGGACATCGGAGCTCTTTCTTGCAAAAACAAAAATGCGAAAGGAAAATAAAATAGTGCGTGATGCTTGTTCAGCCTTGCTACCCCGAGGCACGCTGGGCTCCGGTGGTTCTGACGGTCCAGTTGTTGAGGCGTGGTCCTCTGTTTACTGTCAATGCCCCCTTTTTCTAAAGGCAAAATTAGGTTTATGACATTTGGGAGGACAGCTCGTTCCCTTTTTGGGAATTGGGTTTTGGAGTTTGAAGAGTCGCCACCTAATGATTAAGTGCATTAGGATACTAAGAAGGGTTTGAGTTTGAAGAACCAGAGTTTGGTTAAGGGTAGAAATTATATCGAGGGGAAGGTGTTAGGCACCCCTTAAGATCCACTAGTATGGTTCCCGGTCATGTTATAAGTGTGACTTCACATAATCAAGTAAGAAATTAAGGGCTCAAATAGAAGGGGTTGACATACAACATTGCAAGTAAGTTGAAACTTGAGAAAAAGTAAAGAGGGCAGAAATTTTATGAAAGATCTAAATAATTCTACAAGAAATAGATAAAAGCAAATAAAAGGGAGGGGGGTCATGGGTTTATGATTAATATGGATCACATCAAAGCAATACCCGGTAATCACTCCTCAAAAGAGGGGCTACACGTGGTATTAGCACACCGGTCATTATATCCATATGTACCCCTTCCCCACCCTGTTAAGGTATTAGACAAATAATGGTTTCGTTACTTATTGCATGCTAGTACCCGCCCCGACCCAATCAGTCCCGGAGGCATTTGAGACTACTAGTCCTAAAGGTAAGGGGGATGTGGGTTTTGTATGGTTTAAAAGGATAAAATTCTAAAGCGACAAACAAAAACACATAAGGCAGATTATGGGAAACACATAACAATTTAAGTCTCAAGTAGGCTTCCTCACTCAAGCAACAAATTATTTAGCATGACTTACAAGTACTGGTTAAGTCTTTAATTAAACTTAACGTAGGAAGGGTGACTGATTTATCACATATTTTCAGATAGGAAGTCCGAATTAGACCTGCCTACTGGTTGTAATTATTAAAAACTGGTATAGTTGGTTAATTACCTACGGGTTTGCCTAGATGAGGCCTATAATCATGATATCTAACAATGCAGAAGGCATACTGATTTTAAAGAAAGGCTACTGGTTTTATAAATAAAAGTTCTGCGGATTTTAAAATGACTTTACTGTTGATTTTAAAACTCATAGATGAAATAGACGAAACTGATTCAATTGACTACATAGCGTTGTTGGTTTTAAGACGATTACGTAAGTGCAGGAGTCCTATAGGCATGATATCTAAAATGAAGTTGATGATTATTAAACCTATGATTATTTCGCCTAATGACAGACGTATATGCAGAGGTGCAGAAACATAGCTATACTCATGATTTCTATATGCAGAAACTTATGGGCATGGTTTCTAATGCTGAAATGAAACAATCTTATAGGCAAAATTTCTAAATGCATAATGAAATGACTTATAGGCAGAATTTCTAAATGCATAATGAAATGACTTATGGGCAAGATTTCTAAATGCATAATGAAACGACTTATAGGCAGGATTTCTAAATGCACAATAAAATGACTTATAGGCAGGATTTCTAAATGCATAATGAAATGACTTATAGGCAGGATTTCTAAATGCACATACATAAACAAAAATGTTGTGATTGCAGAAATACAACCTAAAGCATGATATCTACCCCATATGCATAACATGAGAGACCCTCCACCATTTTTTACTATAAACCCCATAGTTATTACAAATTATTACAACTTGAATAAATCCAGAAAAAAGTAAATAAAATTACATCAGAGATTAAAAATCCAACCAAGAGAGCCTAATTCAGACTCCTAGTCTGAAACATGAAATAAACCAACTTCCAAATATCAGATTTCCAAAACCTTTCTCATCCTTTGGGTGTGTAAAAGTTCCAAGGAGCTTCATGAACTCCAGGCAGTGCTTACACCCAATTACATTTGCAGGATCGGATTATGGTGTAGTGTGGAATGGCCATCCCTCGAATGTCCAAGTTCAGAGGGAACTCAAGGTCCCAAAGAAAAGCTCATAGGAGGGGGGCAGAACTTAGAGTCTAGGAGTAAGTGTAAGTGAAATAGAAGGGAATTAGGGAAGGCCATGAAAAACTGGTGGTTATGCCCAACAATTAGGATGCTGTCACACCCCTGACCAGCCTGTTAGCCAAATTCAGGAGTTAGGATCCATTGAGGATCAGGTTCAGACCTGGGCAGCAATTTGGGTACTGCCAGGCCATGAGCCTTAACTCAAACACATAGAAGGGAGTGGGGTATGGGGAATTCATAAAAAGCAGTAAACATAAAAGAAAGCACATGCTTAATGCAGAGTATAAACAACAAAGTAAACAAGAACATGGCAATTGTAAAGTAAAACATATGGAAGGAGCTGAAATTAAATTGGGACATACCAATTTTAGGGAAAATAGGTAAGTAAACAGCAGTCTTGAAAAGCCAAATTGCAAAGTAAAGCAACACAAAAAGTCTCAGCAGAGAGTATAGAGATTCAAAAGGTATTGTGATTGGAAATTCAAAGTTCTAGAGTTGTAAAGTTTTTCAAAGCTTAAAGCTTTTTTTTTTCAATGCAAAAGGGTCGAGCCCCTTTTATAGTGCAACAAATAAGTAAGAAAAAGGTAAGGAAATAATATTGTAATCAGTCTCCCTTTAGTTAAGGGATTCTGATTCCAAACGGGTAACACAATTAAGGAAAGGGATTTTAAAAAATATTTTCCTAGTAGTGTAATAAAGGGTAAGTACATAGAAGTTATTTAAGGCAAGCAACTAACAGTACACGATTTGTAAAAAAAAAAGGAAAGGGAATCAAACAGTAAAAATTAAAAATTCAGACC
This sequence comes from Nicotiana glauca, assembly GCA_026770625.1. Lineage (NCBI taxonomy): Eukaryota > Viridiplantae > Streptophyta > Magnoliopsida > Solanales > Solanaceae > Nicotiana > Nicotiana glauca. Next base: position 45,504 of record MU762884.1, read on the forward strand.
TTTACTCGAATGAATCAAGTCAAAAAAGGGGTAAAGAAAGGTTCAATTTAGGGAAACCAATAACAATCAAGTGAACAAAATTAAAGAAATTCGGAATCAATCAATAGTTGGCAAAGCCTTTTTGAAGGAAGAATTCTCATATATAAACACACAAATATGAAAATTAAGTAGAAACTGTTAAGTTATTTAAAAGAGATCGAAGGGAAGTTTAGAATCATAAGCAAGGAGATGAAGGTTCAACCTACAGACTCATAGTGAGTCTGAGAGTCCAGGGTCCCAATGTGGAACCCTGAGTCGAACACAAAAATCGAAGTCGTCAAAAGGAAACCCCAAATCCTAGGGTTTCAAATGTTGAATCAGACATGGAGTTGGGAAAGAAAACCATTTGTTTTTCAGATTCTCAACAAAACAGACATGATATCATGCTTGAACAACAAAGGAAGAAAAATCATGAAGAACATATTCGAGAAACTTAGAACATAAACGAGTTCAAAAGAAAGAGACAGTGCAAACTTGAACACAAGCAGATGAAGCATGTAAGAACATGAACAGAGTCAAAAATCAAATAACTTTAACAGTAGGCACATATAGCAGTAGTGAAAACATAGCAGAAATTAACAGGAGGAAAGAAAAAGGTAAAAGACAATATATGCATAAAATAAAAGAAATCATACGAGCAAGGTATAAACAGACACACATAAATCAAAGAAGAAAATAATCAGATAGATTTTTTCAAAAATCCTTGCGGAAACCCTAAAAATCGAAGAGAAACGATTTTGAAAAAAACTTTTGGGGAAAACACTCTAGATGGAAAGAAAAGCATAGACGTAGTACAGATCTAACCAAATAATAGTGAAAGAACCTCGAATGGCTTAGGGTTTCAGAGAAACCCTAGAAATGAGAAAGGCTTGGAGACAGGTCTGATCCTGAGTCAGAAAGGTCAAGAGTCAGGTTCTTGAGTCTTGAATATGTCGGGGCATGGCCGGAGGAGCCATGAAATCAAAGGTCTGAGAAGATCGGAGAGGGAATCGTCGAGGTCAGGCCTCGCAACTTCGAACAACCAAGGTCTAATGGTGGAGAGGATTGAGTATAGACCATCCATGGCCTGAGAAGCCATGGATTCCGGTGAAAGTACGGTGAAAAAGGGGTCGGAGATGGCTAAGGTTCCGAAGAACCTTCGAGAGAGTTTGAGAGTGGAGAGCATTCAAAGGCGGCTGGCTAAATAGAAATGGGGATTAGGGTAAGGTTTGGGGAATTAAAAATGGAAAGGGGAGATCGTGACCGTTGATCAGATTGATCAACGGTCTGGATTAAAGGAGCCTTGGGTCGGGTAGTTAACTGGGTCAAAGGGTATGGAATTGGGCTAGCCCGGTTGGGATTCAAATTGAGTCAATTAGGGGGGTTAATGTGGCTATAAACGAAATACAAAATGGGCTGCAATTGAAATGAAATGAGGCTAGTTTTTAAATAGCCAGTTTTGTCCCTTTTATTTTATAAAATAGTAAAAAAGATTTTAAAAACAAATTAAAAGTACTGAACCATTTAATAATGCATAAAAATTAATTAAAAATATTGAAACCAATTTTACAATTATAGAAATGCTATTAATCTTAAAATAGGCTATAGTTACAATTATATGCAATTTAGTCTTTTTAAAAACCAAATAAATTTATAAAAAATATACAAAAATCCCTTTGAATACTTTTGGTATAAATATGAGAATAAAAATAAATTATTTACCAAAATTGATAGTTTTGGGAATAACTACTGATTTTGTACTACTAAAAATGGACAATAAATTGATTTTAAAAATTAGGAAAAATGGTTATCAACAGCTGCCCCTCCTTACCCGGAAAGGATGAAGGAGTTGTCGGGTAAAGATATGATGGCCAATTTGACCGAACGAAATGATTTGAAGACTTTTGACCGAGCTCTGGTTCCTGAGCTACCTACATATCCCCGATCTTACAGGAATCAGGCCGTATGTAGTTCAGGATCCTCTGGCGGACTATGCTGATGGAGATTTCAAAAGACGGACGCGATGTTTAGGTCGAGAAGGATGGTCGGAGTCTGATAGGCTGTGGGAACTGAAGTGGGATCGCTCATGCTGAGACAACCATTGCTAGCCGGTGTACCTGCAAATGAATAATACCAACATATATTGTGCGTAAATTTAAACGTGATGCAAGTTTCCATTGGCCCATGAATGATGTCTTTGGATGGTTCGGATGACGTCCTCGGACCATGACGACCTGGGCCATGAAGCGTATGATAAAGGATTCGCAGGCTATAAAATGATATTCTCGGGATATGAGAATAATGCCTCCGAACTATGATGCCTTTGAATAATGATATGCAAAAGATAAAATGGGGTCCTCAGGCCATGGCTTGGCATTCTCGGGCTATGAAAATGGTGCCTCCGAACAATGACGCTTTTGGACAATTTGGCGATCTTTCAGCCCATGAAATGCAGAAGGTGGCAATCTTTCAGCCATGCAAGAGAAATGAAGTGGCGATATTTCATCCATGCAAGAAAGAATAAAGCGGCGATGTTTCAGCCATAAGATGTTAATAAAAGTGGCGATATTTCAGCCGATGTAGGATTTAAATAAGGTGGCGGTATTTCAGCCATGCAAATATAAATAAAAGTGGCGATTATTCAGTTGATGCAGGATTTAAATAAAGGTGGCGATATTTTAGCCATGCAGACGTATGTAAATGTGGAGATATTTCAGCCGATGCAGGATTTAAATAAATGTGGCGATATTTCAACCATACAGACGTAAATAAAAGTGGTGATATTTTAGCCGATGTAGGACTTAGACAAAGGTGGCGATATTTTAGCCATGCAGATGGAGGTAGAGCTTAACCTCAGAAGGTAGAATGGTACCCTTATGCAGTACAAGAAATGCAGGATGGAGGTAGAGCTTAACCTCGGAAGGTAAAAAGGTAGCCTTATGCAGTGCAGGAAATGCAGATGGAGACGGAGCTTAGTCTCGGAAGGCAAAAAGGTATCCTTATGTAAGAATATGAACTGAGTCAAAAATCAAACAACTTTAACGGTAGGCACATATAGCAGTAGTGAAAACATAGCAGAAATTAACAAGAGGAAAGAAAAAGGTAAAAGACAATATATGCATAAAATAAAATAAATCATACGAGCAAGGTATAAACAAACACACATAAAGCAAAGAAGAAAAGAATCAGACAGATTTTTTCAAAAATCCTTGCGAAAACCCTAAAAATCGGAGATAAACGATTTCGACAAAATTTTTTGGGGAAAACACTCTAGATGGCAAGAAAAGCATAGAAATAATACAGATCTAAACAAATAACGGTGAAAGAACCTCAAATGGCTTAGGGTTTTAGAGAAACCCTAGAAATGAGAAAGGCTTGGAGACAGGTCCGATCCTGAGTCAGAAAGGTCAAGAGTCAGGTTCCTGAGTCTTGAATATGCCGGAGCATGGCCGGGAGAGCCATGAAATCAAAGGTTTGAGAAGATTGGAGAGGGAATCGTCGAGTTCAGGCCTCACAACTTCGAACAACCAAGGTCTAATGTTGAAAAAGAGTGAGTATAGACCACCCATGGCCTGAGAAGCCATGGATTCCGGTGAAAATACGGTGAAAAAGGGGTCGGAGACGGCTAGGTTTCCGAAGAACCTTTGAGAGAGTTTGAGATTGGACAACATTCAAAGGTGGCTGGCTAAACAGAAATGGGGATTAGGGTAAGGTTTGGGGAATTAAAAATGGAAAGGGGAGATCATGACTGTTGATCAGATTGATCAACGGTCTGGATTAAAGGAGCCTTGGGTCGGGTAGTTAAATGGGTCAAAGGGTATGGAATTGGGCTGGCGAAGTTGGGATTCAAATTGAGTCAATTAGGGGGGTTAATGTGGCTATAATCGAAATACAAAATTGGCTGCAATTGAAACGAAATGAGGCCAATTTTTAAATAGCCAGTTTTGTCCCTTTTATTTTTATAAAATAGTAAAAAATATTTTAAAAACAAATTAAAAGTTTTGAACCATCTAATAATGCATAAATATTAATTAAAAATATTGAAACCAATTTTACAATTATAGAAATGCTATTAATCTTAAAATAGGCTATAATTGTAATTATATGCAATTTAGTCTTTTTAAATACCAAATAAATTTGTATAAAATATACAAAAATCCCCTTAACTATTTTGGTGTAAATATGAGAAAAAAAAAATTATTCACCAAAATTGATAGTTTTGGGAATAATTACTGATTTTGTATTGCTAAAAATGGACAATAAATTGATTTTAACAATCTTTAAAAACTAGGAAAACTGCCTAAACACTTAGATATTCTTATATATGCATATATATGCTATTTTGAGAGTATTTTGTATATAAAAATTATATAGGAAAAAATTGGGTATTAACATTTACAGCCTGTATGGAAGGGCCTTCCTCCCCCTCCTCCTCGAAAATGACATAACAATCCATGTCATCATCTTCCAAGAACAAATTCCTCATCGCTGCCAGTGCTTCCTCTTCTTCCGAACCATATATAACATCGACTTGCTGGAAAAGTCTGCTCTAAGCGAGGTATCGATTGCTCCAGTAGGTAGTAAGGGCCGCGCCATGGTGGCGACCATTCATTGAACTCTTTCCAAGTGTACTCATATCCTAAACCGAAAGTGGTACCATGTTTCTTCAGTTTGATAGGTTTGGCGATTCCTTGGAGGTTTTTGCCAAGTCCCTTGCCAGGTTCATATCCGCTCCAGTTCCATATGCTTTCAATTTTGTTGTCCCACCACTTGTCCTTATCAACGGCGTTGACTCGCTCGATGTGATGGTAGGTCTCCCCACTTATCTTCCTTCTTCCTCCGATTGCTGGGATGGTCTAGCGACTGTATATAGGATTGCTACTGTTGCCATGCATAATCACCTCTTGGTGATTCCACTCAAACTTCACTGCCTGATGTAGGGTTGATGCTATAGTCCCAGCTGCATGAATCCAAGGCGGTCCCAAAAGCAGGTTGTAAGACGCTGGCACGTCTATTACTTGCGAATCAACATCGAAAACTTTGACATTGATGGCCCTATCCTTGATCTCATGCAGGCTCTTTACCAAGGTTCTGAGAGTTACTAATGGACAAATGTTGAGGCTGGACCCTCCGTCAATCAGGATCCTGGTGATGAAATAATCCTCGCACTGCACAGTGATGTGCAACGCCTTGTTGTGACTCAAACCTTCTGGTGGCAACTCATCTTCATGGAAAGTGATCTTGTCACTCTCCAATACCCGCCCCACCATGTTTGCCATCTCTCCTCCAGTGATGTTGCTCTATATATATGCTTCACTAAGCACCTTTAACAGAGCATTCTTATGTGTATCAGAACTTTGTAGCAAAGCTAGGTTAGAGACCTGTGCCAGTGTTTTGTTCAATTGATCGATGATTGAGTACTCCTTTGCTTGTATCTTTCTCCAAAGATCATCAAACCCAGTTTCAGTGATGGTTGGTTGGCCAGAGGCCTGCTTGCTTGACTCAGCCAAATGTTCCGGAGTATAGACTCTGCCGATTCTTGTCATACCCTGTGCCACAATTGCTTCCCCGAACTTGGCCTTCCCCTTCCTTCTTGCCTCGGCTATATAGTCCCATGGTATGGATTTTGTGTGGAATGCTGTTACGGCTGTCGTTGCTACTGGAATGGGCACCCTTGCTTTGGAAGGTAATACAGCAACTTCAAATGGCTCAGGCGCCTTTGAGGACCTGAACTCGACCTCAATTGGTATTGGCACCTTTGCAGAGGTTGGTGTTTCAAACTCAAGTGGTATGGACATGTTCACCTCGGCATCTTCAAAAGGCTGAATTTGGACTACAATCGGATTAAGAGTGACTGTTGGTTTCTTTGGATCGTCACCTTCTGTGATCAAACCGATTGATCTTTTGGGATCCCAATCATGCTCTATTTCAATCATATGAACACTTCCACCTTTGTGGTTTGGTAGAGGGTTATTGTGGACATTCGGAGCAGGCTCCTTTGCCATGATAATCTTGTTGTCAATCAGAGCCTGGATCTTGTCCCTCAGGGAGTAACATTCATCAATAGTGTGCCCCTTTATGCTAGAATGGTATGCACAGGTTTTATTTGGGTTGACCCATTGGGAAGGGATTTTAGGGGTTATAGTAGGGATAGGGGTGACATAACCAGCAGCTTGAGTCTTTCATATAGCTGGTCAATTGGTTCGGCAATGGAGGTATACTGTTTGGGAGGTCTGCGGTCAAAATTTGGTCGAGGTCTAGGAAAGTTTTGGCGAGTGGGAGGTGATTGATAGTGGGATGATTGAGTGTTGTAAGCTTGGTAGACGTGTGTGGGTTGGGAATATCTGGGTGAAGTAGGTTGGTATGTGGGAGGTGGAGGCGATTGGTAGGTAGGTGCGGGTGTTTGGAAATTTGGAGAGGGCTGATATGTAAGTGAAGATATTGGGTAGGTTTGGTACTTGACAGGTGATTTGGTTCTCTGTGCAACCATTACGGCACTTACGTCCCTCTTCATGGACGTACCACCAGACTGTAAAGCCTTGTTGGTGGCTTGCAAAACTTCAAAATTCATAACCATACCACTCTTGATACCTTCCTCGATCCTTTCTCCTAGCTTGACGATGTCAGAAAATTTGTGATTTTCGATCAGCATTAGCGTCTCGAGGGGCTGCTCAGTGAGAAGAAGCGTCAAATGATTTGGACAGTTGTCGCGCTGGCGGAGCAGGGAGAATACTATGGGTCTTGGGCCCGAACGAAGAATTTGTTCATTTGCTCTTCTTCTAAAGCAAGCCTAACCTTAGCAGCTTCTGACCTCCATCGAGTAGCATACTCACGAAAGGTCTCCGTGGGTTTCTTCTTCATGTTTTGGATATAGAACACATCTGGTGCGTTCTCTTTGTTGAACCTTAATCTGTCCATGAAATCAGATGCCATGCTTACCCAGCTCGACCACTTCTTAGGATCCTGGCTAATGTACCAAGATAAAGCATCTCCCTTCAAGCTCCTCATGAAAAGCTTTATGCGGATTTTCTTGTCTCTTCCCACTGCGACCAGCTTGTCACAGTATGTTCTCAAGTGAACCCTGGGATCCCCTATACCATCAAACATTTCGAACTTGGGAGGTTTGTACCCCTTGGGTAGTTCAACATCGGGCTGTATGCACATATCTTCATAGTTTAGCCCCTCAATTCCCTTACTACCTTCAACGCCTTAAATTCTGCTAGTCAACCTTTTAAGCTCTTCGGCCAGATTTTTGATGAGCAAGTCCTTGTCATCGAACTCGAGTGTGCTTGAGATGGGCTGGTTGGAGTGTGGCACAGTCTCCACGTAGATGGGGGTATTATGTTGTGTGTGTCAGTGGTTATTTGTGGAGTTCTGGAGTCCTGGGATGAGCAGTGGGGTGTTATTTGAGGTATGGCATGTATTGTAGTGGTGGTGAGGAGCAGGATGATTTTGTTGCTTTGGGATGTTTTGCGGAGGTACAAAATTCCGAGTATTTGGGAAAGTAACCTCTAAAGTGGTGAGGGAAAATGACAGACTTGCCAAATTCCGGACTTGATCAAGTTCTTCGTGAAAACTTCAACAACTTTTGTTCTAGTTGGGATGCTTTTTCCTTGGGGACCAGAGTATCATGAGTGACCTCTACCCGTTCATTTGAGTTATCAGAATCTTCCATTTTCCTTTATTTTTGTGTCTAACAGGACTGGGAGGAGGAGTAGGTGGAGGGCCCCTGGATATCGTAAAATATGATGACGTTGCTAGAGTTCACGAACTAACCTTTGGGGAGGGGAATAAAACAAAAAGTAAAAACAAAACAAGGTAACAAGTTAATGAGGTTCATGGAAAATCGATGCAATATTTAAACACATAATGCGGGAATGTAAATCACGTCCTAATTTGGGGACCTCTTTGTGCCCGAGGTAGGCCTAGCGACAAATTGATTTGGGAAACTTGGAATGCTAAATGCCTCATTGTATTGATAGAAAATAAGATGAATCCCAAATCGACACTAAATAACAGGAAAATAAATTTACTAATGTCCATTGGCCTTGTTACATTCATAAAGCAAAAAATAAACTCCTATCTAAGTGAAACGCTGACATAAAGAACATGTTTTAAGAGAAGCTTGGAACTTAAACAAGTTCAGAAGATAAAGAGGCAGTATAAAATTAAAAGAAACAGTAGATGAAACATGTTTAGAATTCAAAAAAAGGTCTAATAAAGGCAAATAAAGAACTAAGAGCTTAGTAGAAAATACAGTAAAGGAACACAGGGGTAACGAACACATAAGATAAACGTGTGAAAACATGATATAGAAACCAGTAGAAGAAATAACAGAGCACAAATAGGAAAACATGCATAATAAGGCAAACATAAGAACATAGGAGAATAACATGCGAGGTAGAGAAACAAGAACATAACAAAGACATATTCACACAAAGAAAAGAAGAAGAAAATTCATAGAAACATTTCGAAACTTTTCCAGAATCTCTAAATCAAAGAGAAACAAATCTTGAAAGAAAAGATTGGGCAAAACGATTAAAAACTCCAGTAGAACACAGAAATAGCATAGATTTAAGAAAATAACCAGAGAAAACCTCAAATATATTAGGGTTTCAGGGAAACCCTAGAGATGAGAAAGGCTTGGAAGAAAGTCCGTTTTTGAGTCGGATGAGGTTAGAAATATGCTCGAAATGCTTTGGATGTGCAGGAGCGAGGCTGAAGTGGCCTCAAAACCATGGATATGAGAAGATCTGAATAGACATCGTTGAGGTCAGACCTCGAAACTTCGAACACCCAAGTTTTAATGGTGGAGGGGGTGAGTACAGGCCATCCATGGCCTGAGAAGCCATGGACTCTTGTGAGGTTATCGTCGGAGAAGATAAAAGAGGCTAGGGTTCCAAGGAACCTTCGAGAGTTTGAGAGAGGGAGAGTATTCAAAGGAGGCAGACCAAATGAAATGAGGGGATTAGGTTAGGGTAGGGGAATTAAAAAAGGTAAGGGCTAATCGTGGCCGTTGATCCAAATGATCAACGGCCTAGATTAAATGATTATCCGGGTGGGTTAATTGGTTGGGTCGGGGGTCGGGATAAATTATAATTGGGCTGGGCAGTTTGGGGTTCAAAATTGGGTCAAATAGGAGATCAATTTTGGCTATAATTGAAATAAAAATGGGCCAGATTTTAAATAGCCATTTTTTTCATTTTTTATTTTATAAAAATAATAAAAAATGATTTTGAAAACAAATTAAAAATACTATATCAATTAATAATATATAAATATTAATTTAAAATTTTGGGCCTAATTTTATAATTATAAAATGCTATTAATCCTCAAAGTAGGCTAAAATTACAATTATAAGCAATTTGACTTTAAAATTACCAAATAAGTTCGTAAAAAATGTATAAAAATTACTATAGCTATATTTTGGTATAAGTATGAGAATAGAAGAATTTATTCACCAAGATGATAATTTGGGAATAATTATTGGTTTTTATAATGCTAAAATGGACAATAAATCGGTTTAAAAAAATCTTTAAAAATGTTGGAAAAAATACTAAAACATTTGGGTTTGTTTATATATGCATGTATATATATGTTATTTTGAAATTATTTTGTATATATGAAAAATATACAGGGAAAAATTGGGTATCAACATGGAGCTGCAACGACAAAAGGTAGATATTTTACCCAAGGCGATCCAAGCGGCGAAATGCCTCATAAACTAACAAGTGGAAGCTCGGAAGGATAGGCCTCAGCCACATATCCTAGGAGGATACAAAAGGGGCAACCTAGAAATGGTGGCCCTAGCAGAAGCAAAGGAGATCAGAGTACAACCAAATCTAAGACTCCTTCCTCAAGTAGCAATAGTGTCGCGTCTCGCAACAATGATTGGGGAAGGAAGCCCCCTTTAGGATGTCGTCATTGTGGCGGGCAGCATTGGAACATTGAATTCCCATGGGCACAAATTAACTACCATCAAACTTTTGATGGTGGGACAGACGACGAGACAAATGATGCTGACCAAACAGAACCAATATGTGCTTTTAACGCACTTGTTTGTTCTACTTCTAATCAGGCCTTAGCAAGAACCGGTGCTGGCTGTGAGCACGTGATTTTTTACCCTAAGCAAATTTTTCCTAAAATCCAAACAAAATAATTTTTCATTAATTGTTGATATTTATTGCATTTTTTGTGTTAATTAGTTGCATAATAATTCATACTAAAATTACAAAAAATACGCATATGCATTAAGAGTTTAATTTTATAATTTTTGGTATTAATTCATTTTAAAGAAAAATCAAAAATAGTATTTTTTGCGCTTTAATTAGAAATTACCATAAAATAGATATTAATTGCTGTAACAATTTAATAAAAAGAAAAAGAAAATACAAAAATACAAAAGAAAAAGAAAAAAATACAAAAATATAAAGGAAAAATATAATACAAAAATACAATACAACAAAATTTGGACTAATACAAATTACACCAATTGATAAAGCCCAAAAATTAGAAATGCCCAAGCCCAAAAGAGATTATACCCAGTCTGCCCAGTCCGTGTCAAAACGACCC
>MU762884.1:62153-85948 GCA_026770625.1 Nicotiana glauca
TCTGCTGCTAACAAGCATCAAGATTCAGATCAGGGTCCGCATGAAGCATCAACCAAGACTTAAGATCAAGCTTCAGAAGACTCATAGATAGGAATCTTGTAACTCGTAGCTGATAGGCTTAGTTAGTCTTTTTCAATTTTAATGTAATAACAGGACAGCGGACCGGAGCCTCAAACGGAACCTCGACTCTCAACCTCGGTACTCCATCACTCCCGAACTACACTGACCTGATTCCTGTTTAGCCCAGGATATGTAGGCAACCTCTGAAGCAGGGTGCAGTCAAATCTTTCAAAAATGCTTCCCACGGAGTATTCAAACGGGCAAAAATCGCTCATATCCGCTCACTTTGTCTTTGCACGAAAACTCTTCGTGTTCCCGAGCAAAGAGGGGTAGCTGTGAGCATGTGATTTTTGCCCTACATGAAAATAACTTCTAAAAATAGACGAAAATATTTTAATTGATTTTTAGGTATTTTTCTTTATTTAGTTGCATTTCATGCATTTTTAATATTTTTAAAATCATAGAAAAATCATTAAAAAAAAAGTGTGTCACATTTTAATTTCATGCCACCTTAGGTTTAATTTGCATTTAGGAATTAATTACATTGAGTTAGTGTTATTAATCAAAAATAAAAAAAAAATGATCATTTTTACATAGTTAGATAATTAGATTAATTTTACAATTTGAATTAATTTAGGAATTTAATTTAGGTTTTTAATTAATTAAAGAAAGAAAAGAACAACAAAAAGAAGAGGGAAGTGAAAAAGCTTGGTCTTAAATTCAAATTGGCCAAACATTTGAAAAGCCCAAAATGTTTTCCCCCCAAAACCATCCCAAAAATATTTCCCCCCCAAAACTACTCCCCACCCCATCACTATAAATACACATCCAAAAATAAAGCCGCAGCGACAACAATAGGACCCCCTGGTCCTGCTCTTCTTCTACTACAATTGACGATCAGCGAGAATATACAAAAAGAGAACAATTCTCACCCTGTTCCACTAACCAAACATTCACCAACTCCAATCTATACTCCTAAACAAAGCACAAACAAGGAAATTCTAAGCAACAGAAGAAGCCAACAATTCCACAAAGAAGGCTCCTTAACCCAACTGTTCTTCAGCGTATCATTTCGCTCGTTAAATAACTACCAATCGTTGCATCTCATATTAATTTCTACGCTTTCAACATCGATAATAGTCAACGGAATCAGAAGGTTGTGGAAGGGTGTTTGTTTGCTGTGAGTCGGTGTCAGTTCGTTGAGGTCCAGGTCCCATTCTATCTCCATCCATTTTGTTTTATCTTTTGATTTTCAGATCTTGCTTTTGTTTATGTATGAATAATGTTTGGAGAAGGTTCTTTGTTCATTCTATAATTGAAGGTTCTTTGTTTGCTCTTATGAATGTGTAGCTGTGTGTAGTAGGAAGGGTATGTTTGTTTGTTGAATTTAAGATAAAAATAATTTGAAATATGTTGAAATTGGAAATTAATTCATGTCGGTCATTTGATATCTATGAGCTCATTTCAGTTTGTTAAATTTGATAGTTAGATGCGGCTATTACTGTAAAATGGTTATACCTGCAAGGTCTAGGGATGACTATCCTTGTAACATGATATAAGTTCAAAGCAAGGAGGTTGTTCCCAATCTAGGTTCGTCCCAATAACTTTGTGGAAATGAATTCAATCTTAAATATTAGCTCTTACCTACGCAACAACTTAATTCCAAGCAAGCAATTTCATTTTGGATGTATCCTGATGCTAACTTCATTAACGTTAAAGTAACTTTGGAAAACGAATCATGAATGTGTGTAGTATTACTTTTAGGTACGCATTTAATCAAATTATCGTGGTTGTGGACACGTTCGCGTAACATGACCATGATCCTAAATTAATTTGGAATATGCATTCGCGCAACCTCGATCATTCTTTTTCTTAATAATAATACGGGTTTTGGGCCTTCCAAGCTAGGTAGCATATTTGAATTAGGAGGTTTTCCTCTTGTTCAAGTGTGGACCTGAGTTTGAAGCTCGAATTCCGCGAAAGATTTTATAATAATAGTAATTAAGAATGCTAATTAATTAGGGCCCTTTTAGAGACAATCTTTAATAGATAATCGTAGTTCTTTTAGGTTGGCCTTTAAAACAAATTGAGGTGCGCCACGCCAAATAAAATCACAAATTGCGTGGACCTCATTAATTACTTTATTAAAATATTTAGAATTCGGGACGTGCCATTTAACAAATTTCACGGCCCCCCGCAAATATAATAACTCCTTAGTCGCGTTAGGCGCGATTTTAGTAGTTTTACCTTCCTAATACGGGTGTGCATTTCATGCAACCCAAATCCAAATCCGAAAACGTCGAATGAGAATATGTCGAGGATCCGGGTGCATTTCATGTGATGTGATCCGAAAACATGTTCTTCAACGACGTTCACTTTCTTAAATAAAAATAATAACTGACAAAAGCGGTAAATAACTTTAAAATTGCACTGAAGGTTTAAAATCAACTATTTTAGCCAAATATAGCAGTTGAGCGACCATGCTAGAACCACGAAGCCCGGGAATGCCTAACACCTTCTCTCGGGTTAACAGAATTCCTTACTCGGATTCTGGTTCGCGACTGTTAAGTAGAGTCAAACCCTTCCTCGATTCGGGATTCAAACCGGTGACTTGGGACACCATAAATCTCCCAAGTGGCGACTCTGAATCTCTTAATAAACGAATCCCGTTTCGATTGTCCTTTAAGTGGAAAAACTCCTTTTATTATACCCTTCACGGGATGTAGTAATTCGGAAAAAGGAGGTGTGATATTGGTGAATGGCTGAAAATCAACTTTGGAATTTTGAGGGTCCTCCTTAAAATTCTTCCCCAGTTTCCAATAGCAGGGGGAAATGAAGTTTTATTGAATTGTGACCGAACCCATAAGGCTGCCTACGTATCCCCTCTTAAATGGGAATCAGGTCAGACATAGTTCAAATTACATCATAAGAAAATCATAAATGCCTACACATAGTATCGCTTGACTGCATCTGAATTGATCGGCTTCGGCCAAACTTCTTCGTCCATTTCTGCAAGTATGAGGGCTCCTCCTGTTAGAACTCGATGAACCATATATGGACCCTGCCAGTTGGGAGAGAATTTCCCTTTGGCTTCATCCTGATGTGGGAATATTTTCTTTAATACCAGCTCCCCCGGTGTGAATTGACTTGGCTTGACTCTTTTGTTGAAGGCTATGGACATTCTGTTATGATAAAGTTGACCATGACAAACTGTGTTCATTCTTTTTCGTCTATAAGGGCTAACTGCTCGTAGCGACTCTTTAACCATTCTGCGTCTTCAAGTTCCGCTTCCTGTATAATCCTCAAGGAGGGAATCTCTACCTCGGCGGGAATGACTACCTCTGTACCATAAACCAACATGTAGGGAGTTGCCCCGGTTGATGTGCGAACTGTGGTGCGGTACCCCAATAAAGCAAATGATATATTCTCGTGCCAGTGCTTATACTTTTCTATCATTTTCCTTAGTATCTTCTTGATATTCTTGTTGGTCGCTTCTACAGCTCCATTTATCTGAGGTCTGTAGGCTGTAGAATTCTTGTGTTTGATCTTAAATGTTTCACGCATTGCTTTCATCAAGTAACTGTTGATATTGGAACCATTATCAGTAATGATTGACTCTGGGATGCCGAACCGACAAACAGTACAGTCGCGAATAAAGTCTGCCACGACTTTCTTAGTCACTGCCTTGTATGATGCTACTTCAACCCATTTGGTGAAATAGTCAATTGCCACTACAATGAACCTGTGTCCGTTTAATGCGGCAGGCTTGACAGGTCTGATAATATCCATTCTCCAAGTGGCGAACGGCCATGGCGGACTTGTTGAATTAAGCTCATTTAGAGGCACCTTTATCATGTCTGTATGTATCTGACAGCGATGGAACTTTCGGACGTACTGGATGTAGTCCGTCTCCATAGTCATCCAAAAATAACCAGCTCGGAGTATTTTTTTGGCTAAGACAAAATCGTTCATATATGGGCCGCAGGTCCCTGCGTGAATTTCTTCCAATAACCTGGATGCTTCCTTTGCATCGACACACCTTAATAATCCCAAATCGGGAGTCCTCATGTGCAGGATTCCCCCGTCGTGAAATAAATTGTTGGATAACCTTCGAAGCGTGCACTTCTGAGTAGCATTTGCAAGTTTTGGATATTCTCTGTGGCTAAATATTCCTTGATATCATGAAACCAAGGTTTTTCGTCTGCTTCTTCTTCGACATAAGCACAATAAGCTGGCTGATTATGGATTTTCATAGGAATAGGATCAATGAAATTTGTGTGAGGGTGTTGTATCATGGACGATAGGGTAGCCAATGCATCGACGAACTCATTCTGGACTCTAGGGACATGCTGAAACTCTGTCTTTGTGAATCTCTTCCTCAACTTCTGTACATGATGCAGATAAGGGAGTATCTTAGAATTCTTGGTTGCCCATTCTTCTCGGACCTGATGTATAAGCAGGTCTAAATCCCCAATTACTAGCAACTCCTGAACGTTCATGTCAATAGCCAACTTGAGCCCTAAGATGCAGGCTTCATATTCGGCCATGTTGTTGGTGCATGGTAATCTGAGCTTCACAGACACCGGATAATGCTGACCGGTTTCTGATACTAGGACTGCTCCAATGCCAACTCCTTTGAAGTTTACTGCTCCATCGAAAAACATTCTCCAACCGTCATAGGATTCTGCAATGTCTTCTCTTATGAAGGATACCTCCTCATCAGGAAAATACATCTTTAGAGGCTCGTATTCTCCATCCACAGGGTTTTCAGTGAGGTGATCTACTAGTTCCTGTCCTTTGATTACTTTTTGAGTCACGAAGACGATGTCGAATTCACTCAGTAGGATTTGCCACTTGGCCAGCTTGCCAACAGACATGGGTTTCTGAAAGATGTTCTTCGGCGGATCCATTCTTGATATGAGATAAGTAGTATAGGCACATAAATAATGCCTCAACTTCTGAGCTACCCAACTCAGACCACAATAGGTGTATTCTAATAGAGAATACCGGGCCTCATATGGGGTGAACTTCTTGTTGAGATAGTAGATGGCCTGTTCTTTCCTCCCTGTTTCGTCATGTTGCCCAAGAACACAATCGAACGCTCCATGAAACACTGCAAGGTAGAGTAATATAGGTCTACCTGGCTCGGGCAGGACCAAACCTAGCGGTGTTGACAGGTATTCCTTGATTCTGTCGAAGGCTTTCTGACAGTCATTAGTCCATTTGGTAGCGTCTTTCTTCAACATCTTAAAGATTGGCTCACAAATGACAGTGGATTAAGCTATGAATCGGCTGATATAGTTGAGTCTCCCCAGGAAACTCATCACGTCCTTCTTATTCTTTGTCGGTGTCAATTATTGAATGGCCTTAACCTTTGATTGATCCAGTTCTATTCCTCGGTGACTCACAATGAACCCAAGTAGTTTTCAGGCGGGAACCCCGAATGCACACTTGGTGGGATTCAGCTTCAGATTGTACCTTCTCAGTTTGTTGAAGAACTTCCTCAGATCTTCCATGTGGTCAGTGGCTCTCTTGGATTTGATGATGACGTCGTCTACATATACCTCGATTTATTTGTGTATCATGTCATGTAAAATAGTAGTCATGGCCCTCATGTAGGTGGCCCCATCATTCTTTAACCCAAACGACATCAGCTTGTCATAATACATTCCCCCACGGTGTAATGAAAGCAGTTTTCTCCGCATCTTTTTCATACATCCATATCTGATGATACCCAGCAAAACAATCGATGAATGACTGCAGTTCATGCTTAGCGCAGTTGTCAATTAGAATGTGTATGTTGGGAAAGGGGAAGTCGTCTTTCGGACTGGCCCGATTGAGGTCCCGATAGTCGACACAGACTCTAACCTTCCTGTCCTTCTTTTAGTTCATGCTTGGCGCAGTTGTCAATTAGAATGTGTATGTTTGGAAAGGGGAAGTCATCTTTCGGACTGGCCCGGTTGAGGTCTCGGTAGTCGACACAAACTCTAACCTTCCCGTCCTTCTTTGGTACTGGCACAATATTGGCTAACCATGTTGGATACTCTACTACCCTGAGAACCATGGCATTGACTTGCTTGGTGACTTCTTCCTTGATTTTCAAACTCATGTCAGGTTTGAACTTCCCGAGCTTCTGCTTTACCGAGGGACATGTTGGATCGTTTGGAAATTTGTGAGGTATAATAGATGTACTGAGAGCAGTCATATCATCATACGACCAGGCGAATATGTCCTCATAATCCCTTAGGAATTCCGTGTACTCTTCCTTTTCTGATGGTGACAAATGAACACTGATGCGCATTTCTTTGACATTTTCTGTATCTCCCAAGTTAACAACCTCAGTCTCGTCCAAGTTGGACTTAGGTCTATTCTTAAAATCCTCAACCTCTTTAACAACCTCTTCTGGTACATTATCCTCTTCTGAGTCTATATCCGTTTGTTGCATTGTCTCGTTGCAAGTCACAATCATCGGTTCATTAAGATAAGTAATAGTAATGTTGTGTAAATAAAGTAAATGATAAAAGGTAATAAGAACGAGATTTATAAGAAACTGAAATGCTTTGATAAATTTCAAAAAAAAATTTGAATATTGGAGCTCGTATTTTGAAATTAAAATGCGGAAAGAAAGTCAACTAGCAAAAATAAAGATGATGCATGGTGCTTTGTTCAGCCTTGCTAACTTGAAGGTTTTCGGGCCCTGGTGGTTTTGATGGACCAATTGTTGAGGCGTGCTCCTCGGCTCACAGCTTGTATGGAAGGGCCTTCCTCCCCCTCCTCCTCGAAAATGACACAACAATCCATATTATCATCTTTCAAAAACAAATTCCTCATTGCCGCCAGTGCTTCCTCTTCTTCTTACCCAGATATGACATCGGTTGGCTGGAATGTCTTCTCCAGGTGAGGTATCGGATGCTCCAGTGGATAGTAGGGACTGTGCCATGGTGGCGATCAGTGGTTTAAATCCTCCCAAATATATTCATGTCCCAAACCAAAAGTGGTACCATGTTTCTTTAGCTTGATAGGTTTGGTGATTCCCTAGAGGTTCTTGCCGAGTCCCTTGCCAGGTTCATATCCACACCAATTTAGTATACTTTCAATTTGTTATCCCACCATTTATCCTTGGCCACGGCGTTAACTCGCTCAATGTGATGGTAGGTTTCTCCACCTATCTTCCTTCTTCCTCCGATTGTCGGGATGGTCTAGTGACTATATATGGGATTGCTACCGTCACTGTGAATAATCACCTCTTGGTGATTCCATTCAAATTTCACTGCCTGGTGTAGGGTTGATGCTACAGCCCCAGCGGCATGGATCCAAGGTCA
Source organism: Nicotiana glauca (assembly GCA_026770625.1). Lineage (NCBI taxonomy): Eukaryota > Viridiplantae > Streptophyta > Magnoliopsida > Solanales > Solanaceae > Nicotiana > Nicotiana glauca. The sequence goes on from MU762884.1 coordinate 69,536, forward strand.
TCCCAATAGCAAGTTGTAAGATGCTGGGACGACTATCACTTAAAAGTCAACGTCGAACCAGGTCGGTCCTATTTGTAGACACAAACTGATTTCCCCAATAGTAGACCTTTGGGATCCATCAAAAGCTTTGACATTGATGGCCCTATCCTTGATCTTATGCAGGCTCTTACCCAATGTTCTGAGAGTTGCCAATGGACAAATATTGAGGTAGTACCATCCGTCGATCAGAATCCTAGTGATGAAATAATCCTCGCACTGTACAGTGATGTGCAATGCTTTGTTGTGGCTTAGCCCTTCTGGCGGCAGCTCATCTCCGTGGAAAGTGATTTTGTGACTCTCCAATACTTGCCCTACCATGTTTACCATTTATTCTCCAATTATGTTGCTAGGTACATATGCCTCACTCTGTATCTTCAACAAAGCATTCTTATATGCATCGGAGCTTTGCAGCAGAGCTAGGATGGAGATTTGTGCTGGTGTTTTATTTAGTTAATCAATGACTGAGTACTCCCTTGCTTGTATCTTCCTCCAGAGATCATCGGGCCCAGTTTCAATAAGCTGTCCAGAGGCCTGCTTACTTGATTCAGCTAAATGTTTTGGAGTATAAACTCTGTCGGTTCTTGTCATACCCTGTGCCACAACTGGTTCTCCGGTTTTAGCTTTTCCTTTTCTCCTTGCCTCGGCTATGTAATCCTAGGGAAAGGTCTTCGTATCGAATGGTGCTATGGTTGACATTGCAATTGGGATGGGTACCTTTTCTTTGGGAGGTAACACAACAACGTCAAATGGCGCAGGTACCTTTGGGGACCCAAACTCAACCTCAATTAGTCCTGGCGTCTTTGCAGAAGATGGTGTTTCAAGATCGAGCGGTATGGACATGTTCACTTTAGCATATTTAGAAGGCTGGATCTGGACCACATTCGGATTAAGTGTGACCGTCGGTTTCTTTGGCCTGTCACCTTCAGCGATTAATCTGATCGATCCTTTGGGGTCCCAATCATCTTCTATCTCGATCATGTGAACGCCTCCGCCTTTTTGTTCAGTTAGAGGGTTATTGAGGACATTCAGAGTAGGCTCCTTTGCCACAATGATCTTGTTGTCAATCAAAGACTGAATCTTATCCTTCAGAGAGCGGCACTCATTAATGGTATGCCCCTTCATACCGGAGTGATATGCACATGTTTTGTTTATGTTGATCCATTTGGAAGGGTTTTCTGGAGTTATGGCATGGAATAGGGGTGACGTAACCAGTAGCTTTAAGCCTTTCATACAGCTGGTCGATTGGTTCGGCAATGGTGGTGTATTGTTTGGGAGGTATGCGGTCGAAGTTTTGTCGGGGTCTAGGGAAATTTTGGCAAGATGATTGATAGTAGGCTTGTTGGGTATTGTAGGCTTGATAGACGTGTGCGAGTTGGGAGTATTTGGGAGAAGTAGGCTGATATGCAGGAGGTGGAGATGTTTGGTAAGTAGGTAGTAAAGCTTGGTAAGAGGGCAAAGGTGCTTGGTAATTTGAGGTAGGTTGATATGTAGGAGGGGGTATTGGGTAGGTTTGGTATTTTATTGGGGATTTTGTTCTCTGTGCAACCATCACGACACCTATATCCTTTTTCTTGGATGTGCCACCAGACTATAGAGCCTTGTTCCTAGACTGCAATGCTTCAAAGTTAGTGATAATACCACTTTTGACACCTTCCTCGATCCTCTCCCCTAGTTTGATGATGTCGGAAATTTCTGGCCTTCGATCAACATCAACCTCTTATAATACTATGGGTCTTGAGCCCGGACGAAAAACCTATTCATTTGTTCTTTTTCTAAAGCCTGCCTGACCTTAGTGGCTTCTGATCTCCAATGAGTAGCATTCTCGCAGAATGTCTCCGTGGGTTTCTTCTTTAAGTTCTGGATGCAGAACATATCTATTGCATTCTCTGTGTTGAATCTGAACCTGTCCATGAAATCGGACACCATACTTACCCAATTCGACCACTTCTTCGGGTCTTGGCTAATGTACCAAGATAGAGCATCCCCTTTCAGACTTCTCATAAAGAGCTTCATGCGAATCTTTTCATCCTTTCCTACTCCGACCAATTTGTCACAGTATGTCCTTAAATGAACTCTGGGATCCCCGGTGCCATCGACTATCTCAAACTTGGGAGGTTCGTAGCCCTCGGGCAGTTCGACATCTGGCTGAATACAAAGGTCCTCGTAATTCAGTCCCTCAATCCCCTTGCTTCCTTCGACACCCTGAACTCAGCTAATTAGCTTCTTGAGTTCCGCAGCCAGATTCATGATAAGAGAGTCTTTGTCATCAGACTCGGGTGTGCTTGAGGCGGGTTGAATGGGGTGTGGTATGGTTTCCACATAGATGGGGGTGTTGTGGTGATGATCATTTGTGGAATTTAGTGGTTCAGGGATGAGTAGTGGGGTGTTGCTTGAAGTGTGACATGTGTTGTAGTGGTGATGGGGAGTGGGTTGGTTTTGTGGTTTTGGTATTTTTTGAGGAGGTGTGGGATTTTGAGTGTTGGGGAAGTTGACATCTGGGGTGGTGAGGGAAAATGACAATCTTTCCAAATTCCGAACTTGGTCCAGTTCTTCCTAAAATTTTAATAACTTCTGTTCGAGCTGGGAGGCACTTTCCTTGGAAACCTGAATACCCTGAGGAGCCTCTACCCTTTCAATTGAGTTCTCTTTCCTGATGTTGCTCAAATCTTCCATTTTTCCCTTGTTCTTGTTTCTGATAGGACTCGGAGGAGGAGGAGGTGGAGGGCCCTTGGATCTTGTGGAGTAAGATGACGATGCCAAAGTGCACGAACTAACCTTTGGGGAAGGGGAATAAAATAAAAAGGTAACAAGTTAGTGTGGATCATGAGGAGAAAAACATTGCAGTATTTAAACACATAGTGAAAGAATATAAATTGTGTCCTAATTCGGGAGCCTCGTTGTGCCCGAGGTAGGCCTAGCGACAAGTTGATTTGGAGAACTTATAATGCTAAATGCATCATTTTATTGATAAAAATAAGACGAATCCCAAAACGACACTAAAATTATGGAAAATAAAATATCACTAATGGCCATTGGCCTTATTACATTAAAGCAAAGGAAAGACTCCTAACTACTTGGTCCTAGAGGGACCTTCCCCAGACTCGACATCTTTAGCTCCATCGAACAGCTTCACCAGCTCACGCAGTCCCAGCAGCAAATAAGCTCTAGCCAAGTGTTCTCCTTCGTTTCCTTCAGTGTTCTGGTAGTTTTCAATCCTCTGGATGAACTTCCTTTCCAACTCCACTAAGCCGTGCTCCAAATACCCCAGTTGCTTGTTGGCACTGACAGCCATATCTTTCTATTCTTCAATCAGCTTTTGATGGGCTTCTTGAATTTCCTGGTGCTCACTTTCGCATTCCCGAATCCTTTTGCGCAATTGATTGTACTTAACCCGTACTTAAGCCTTTTCGTCGATGATCCTGTGACCTCGAACAGACCCGTGTTGTCCTAACCCACCATGAGCATCTTCCAACCAACTTGGATAGTATGGAGTATAACCAGCATGGCACCTGTTTGGTTGTATGGAATCCTTTCCTAGGATGACTTTGCAATGCCACATGTGTTGATCTTGACACTTGTATGGACTATCGTCGTCTTGAAAGTCGGCCTTGAAGTGACTCATTCTGTTGACCCTTGGTATAACCTGCCTTCTTTCTGCCTGTCTCATGACTTGGAGAGAGACATAGGGATAAGTTCCTCTCAGACCAATGAGTATAAGAAATGGTGCATCCCGAGATCGGACAATGAACTCTTCAGTAGGGAAACATTCGAACATCCACTGCACTTGGTCTTCTTTCAGATTTTCAAACAACTCTACCCACCCTTTAGCATCTTCTGGTTGAGCAAACATGTTAGACATATAGTTCATTCATCTTGGCTGATGGAAGGCGATATGAGCGCAGTCTCTGCGTAGAATATCTTGCCAATATTCACCCTTTGGGAGGTGCTCCGTGAGCCAGAGTTGGAGCAGTAAGTTACAACCCTTAAAGTGTTTGGCCACTTGTTAACATTTTTCTAGGGCTCGGTATATCTCCACAACTAGGTACTATGCTAAAAGGCTACCCGCCAATTCCTTCCATCAAAGTCTTGGTGACCACGGCCAGTCTGGTATGGATTCTAGACTTATTCATAGGAAACACTATCATCCCCAAAAAGACGAACATAAAGACGAAGACTCTTCTGTGGATATGCCCCAATGATGTAAGGACGAATTCGTCTGGGTAAGTGCGGTAGGAGTTGATATGGCCATAACTCTCGTACAGATAGTCGAAAGGAATGTAGGAATCCTACAAGCAGGTCAAGTTTGTGTTCTTCTTTAGTCCCATCATTTTGAGAAAATCCCTACCCTTGCGATTTTCTGGCATAAGTAAACCCGGAGTCTCCCATGGGATACCAGCTAATCCTCCTATTTCCTCGAGAAAAGGTGTCATTTTAAGGTCCCCGAAGTGAAACGCCGACCTATCGCCATCCCAGAATAGAGTTGCAGCCTCTATGATTTTGTTGTCGGGTTGGATTTCCAAAAGAGAGGGAAAATTCCCCAAATACTTGTGGATGAGGGTCTGATCACTGGAGTGAAGGTCTTCCCACCAGCTTAGCAACCTTTGGTGGATGTTGGTTACCATGCCGAATCTGGGGACTTCGTGCCTCATTTTCTGCAAAACAAAGTGTTAGACTCTTACCCTCGCCGGACTCAACTATTTAAAACAATAATTAGCATTAAAGTATTTAGTTCTCTAAATAAATGCACAGAAAGTGGTGGTGTCCGTTTAGGTTTCAAGGAAACCCGGTGGACTTTGGACAAGGCTATCTTAAAGAGTCGTTATGCGGACAACATAACCGACTCGGCTAGGTTTGACAGTAATGCACGCACAGTTTAAACAGAGTAAGGTTTCTATGGGGTATTATACTGGTACCCTTGAGCGGAAAACTCAAGAGAGAAAGGCACGGAATCGTCGACTGCACCGCTGATCAACTAGTTTTACCGCAAATACGCCTTTGCCAAATTTAGGGGGTGATAATATTGGAAGGGCGCAACTACTCATTATAAGCGTTGCTATGGTATTTTGTTTGGCACGAGTAGAATATGATGTTAAAGATGCAATTACAGGAATGAAGCAAGTTGTCATGTATTTGCACGTTCATGAAGTAATGATTACAATAATTGCTCATAATTAAAACAGTATTAAAGGAAAGCGGTAAAAGAAAGCATTAAAGAAAAGAAACAAAGAGCCAAGTCAGTTTCGAAGTAGAAGAGAGATATAGATGTGAAATAAAGGCAATAAAGAAGCAATAAAGTCACAAATAACATGAAATGGTAAAAGCCTAAAGAAATCCCCAGCAGAGTCGCCATGTTGTCGATGCCCCCTTTTTCTAAAGGCAAAATTGAGTTTACGACATTTTGGAAGGACAACTCGTTCCCTTTTGGGAATTGGGTTTTGGAGTTTGAAGAGTCGCCACCTAATGATTCAGTGAATTAGGACACTAAGAAGGGTTTGAGTTTGAAGAACCAGAGTTTGGGTAAGGGCTAGAAATTATCTCGAGGGGAAGGTGTTAGGCACCCCTCAAGATCCACTAGTGTGGTTCCCGGCCATGTTATAATTGTGACTTTACATAATCAAGTAAGCAATTAAGGGCTCAAATAGAAGGGATTCCCATACAACATTGCAAGTAAGTTGAAACTTGAGAAAAGGTAAAGATGGCAGAAATTTTATGAAAGACTTAAACAATTCTAAAAGAAATAGACGAAAGGAAGTAAAAAGGAGGGGGGGTTCCTAGGTTTATGTTTAATATGGATCACGTCAATGCAATACCCAGTAATCGCTCCTCTAAAGAGGGGCTACGTGAGGCATTATCGCACCGGTCATCATATCCATATCTACCCTTCCCACCCGGTTAAGGTATTAAAGCGCGGAACAATATCGTTACTTATTGCATGCTATTACCTATCCCAATCCTATCAGTCCCGGAGGCATTGAGACTACTAGTCCTAAAGGGAAGGGAGTTGGGGCTTTTCAGAGTTTCAAAAGGATAAAAGTCTAGGCGACAAGCAAAAACACATAAAAAGTTGGGGGGGGGGAAACAAATAGCAATCAAGGCGCACACAGGCCTCCTCACTTAAAAGAGCAAATATAGCATGACTCCAAGTACTGATTTGGTCCGAATTAAATTAGGCGTAGGATAGGCTGATTCATCACATATTTCTTAGATGAGAAATCTGAATTAGCCTTGTCTGGATGTAGTTTATTAAAATTGACGCAATTAATTACCTAATAGTTTGCCTAAGTGAGACCTATAGGCATGATATCTAACGGAACATATTGATTTAAAGAAAAGGTTGTTGGTTTTATAAACAAAGAAATCTACAGAGTTTAAATGGCCTTATGACATGATTTTAGATCCATAGAAGAAATAGACGAAGCTGATTCAGTTGATTATTCCTATAAGCATGATATCTAAGCGTCATTGATTTTAAACGATGCAAGAGTCTTATAGGCATGGTATCTAGAATGAAGTTGATTATTATTGAGCCTATAACTGTTTGCCTAATGTATATGCAGAAGTCTAGAAAACGTAAGATCCTGATTTCTATATGCAAAACCTATAGGCATTATTTCTAAGATTCAGAAGCACAGAATTTATGAATAACCTATAGGCATGATTTCTAAGATGCAAAGTGCAGAATTTATAAATAACCTATAGGCATGATTTCTAAGATGCAAAGTGCAGAATTTATAAATAACCTATAGGCATGATTTCTAAGATGCAAAGTGCAGAATTTATAAATAACCTATAGACATGATTTCTATGATGCAAAGTGTAGAATTTATAAATAACCTACAAGCAGGTTTTCTACCTTTGCATGCATTCATCCCCATCCCTTTCCACTAGCCAACCCCAATTGTTATTATAAATATTACAGACCCAATTGAATCAGAAAAAGAAAAGGAAGGGAAGTAAAAGTTACATCAGAAGTTCCAGCCACATCCAAACAGCCTAATTTAGACTGAAAGTCCAACAATATGAGATAAACCAACTTCCAAGATCAGATTTACAAAAGCCTTTCTCATATTTGGGATCTGTCAAAGTTCCTAAGAGTCTCAAAGGGCTCCGGGCAGTGCTTACATCCCAAACACATTGCAAACTTAAGATCACAGTGCAGTATGGAAATGCCAGCCCTCAGATGTCCAAGTTCAAAGGAAACTCAAGGTCCCAAAGCAAGGCTCATCAGAGAGGGGCAGAACTTAAGAGTCTAACAATAAGTAAGGTGCATAGAGAGTAAATTAGGAAGGACCATGGCAGGATGGTGGTCATTCCCAGCAGTTGGGAATGCTGGCACACCCCTGACCAGCATGTTAGCCAAACTTAAGAGTTGGGATCCATTGTGGATCAGGTTATGGCCTGGGCAGTAATTAGGATACTGCCAGGCCAAAAACCTTAACACAAACACATAGAAGGGAATAGGGGTGGGGATTCACAATAGAAAGAGGAAGGAAAGAACAAAAGTAGCACAAATCAGTAAACATAAGCAGTAAAGCAAGCAAGGATGCTGAAACTGTGAAGTAAACACATATGGGTGAAGCAGAAAATTAAATCAAAGGCGTACCAGTTTCAAAAGGAAAGAAAATATGAAAGTAGTAGTCTTGAGAGAGCCAAGTTGCAAAAAAAAAAGTGATTCCAAAAGATATCAAGCAAAGCAGAGTGTTGATTTCAAAACAGTAGTGCAAGAAAGTATGCAATTGGAAGTGTTTTTGGTCGTATGAATTTCAGTGTGTTTGTAAAGAGGGAATACAGGTCTTTATGTAGTTTTGAAAATAAGCAATACATAGGAAAAGAATGCACAAACATGGAAATAGCAATCAATTAGTGTCAATTAAGACAACTGGACTCCTTTAATTAAGGAGTCTAGTTCAAACGGTTAGTCATGGCAGAATAAGGAAAAGAAATCAGTTCAGTAAGGCTGATTAGGGCAAAGAAAACACATAGTGCATAAACAAGGCCAAATACATAGTGGGTAATTAAGGAAAGTTGGAATAACTATGTAAAAAATAGGGCATCAGTTTGAAAATCAACCAAGAGGATCCCGGATCCGATTGTAATCACAGGGAATCCAAAGTAACTAAGGGAAGAGTCACATAAATATAGAAATAATTTTAAATTAGTGCAGAATTACAGAAGGAATACACAAGATCATGTATTTAAGGAAAAAATCACAAGAATAAGATTTTTACACCAAAATACCAAGTAAAGAGCAAGTAGGGTAAATGAGGTTCAATCGAAAAAATCAGTGACAAATTATCAGCCTTATTAAAGGGATTTCAAAATCAATCACTTGGTTGGTGAAAACCTTTTGAAAGAAGAAATTTCTTATATATAAAGCACATAGCTCAAACAAAAGAGTCCTTTACTATAGAAAAAGAGTTTAACACTGAAAGTTTCAGAGTCACAAGCAAAAGAGATTCAAGTTCAATTACAGACTCACAATGAGTCTGAAAGCCTAGGGTCCCAAAGTGGAACCCTAGTGCCACTTATCAAAGAAACACCACAAAAATCTAGGGTTTCAAATAGAGTTAGAGGTGATAAGATAAGGACATTGAGAGAGGCTCAGAATCCCTTTTTTCAAAGATTTATGAAGGACAAACATACACAATAACGAGAACACTGATTCAAAATCATGCTTGAGAAAACTTGGAATTTAAACAAGTTTCAGGAGAAAGAGATGATATGAATTTAAACAAAATAGGTAAAACCTACTTAGCAGGAACAGAAACAGAACTCAGTAAGGCGAACAAAATTAAAGAGCTCAAACATAAACACACATATAGCAAAGCATGAGGATTAATCAACACGAGTTTATCATGTGAGCAAAAAAATAAGAATCTTGCAGAATATAGCAGAGACAAGAGAGAAAACTCTTGCCTGGTAAAAGAAAACAATCGAGCACAAGACACACATAAAGAAAGAATAGGAGAATCAGAAAGGTATTTGAAGAAATCCTTTTTTAGAAACCCTAAAATCGGATTTGAGAAATCTTAAAAGGGAAATTTGGGGAAAAACCTTTGAAAAGTCAAGCAAAGACCAGGCATGTCACATATCTAAAAGAAATAGGCAAGTACAGAACCTCAGATGGCTTAGAAGCAGAGAAAACTCTAGAATGAGAAAGGTCTTGAGGAAAGTCGGATCCTGAGTCGAAGAGACTCATATTGCTTGAACACGCCGGAATAATGGCCGAAGAGGCCATATATCTACAGATCTGAGAAAGATCTGAAGAGAACCATCAGAATAGGGCTTCAAAACCTCGAACAACTTAGGTTTAATGGTGGGAGAGGGTGAGCATAAGTCGTCAATGGCCTAGAACGCCATGGATTCCGGTGGAATCGCGGTAGAAAAGAGTAGGAGATGGCTAGGGTTTTGGGAGAGTTCGAGAAAGTTTGAGAGGAGAGGGATTTCAAAGGCGGTGAGTGAGTGAAAGTGATTTAGGGTTAGGGGTGTTTGTGAATTAAAAAAAGGAAAGGATGAATAAGGGTCGTTGATCTTAGAGATCAACGACCATGATGAAAGAGGATCCGAGCGGGTTAAATCAATTGAGCCAGGGGAGGGTTAAATTGAAATTGGGCCGGTCAATTTGGAATTTGAAATTGGGTTAATTGGGAAGGCTGTTTTGGGCTAAAATTGAAACAAAATAGGGTTAGATTTTAAATAGCCACTTTCCCCTTTTTATTTTATAAAAATAGCAAAATAATTTTTAAAAATAAATTAAAAGTAATAAATTAATTAATAATATATAAATATTAAATTAAAAGTATTGGAATCAATTGTGTAATTATAAATGTAATTAAATCTTAAAATAAGCTACAATTGCAATTATTTGTAATTTAATTTTAAAATACTCAAAAATTTTGTAACAAATGTGCAAAAAATTACGTTAGCTATATTTTGGTATAAATATGAGGATAAAATAAATTAATCACCAAAAAATAATAATTTGAGGAATAATTACTGATTTTTGTACTGCTAAAATGGATAATAAATCAATTTTAAAATGTTAAAAGTTTAGGGGAAAATACCAAGACTCTTGGGTATGCATTTATATGCATACACATGATATTTTGAAAGTATTTTGAATTAAAAAAATACATAGGGAAAAATTGGGTGTCAACATGAGTCATGAAATGACTAACAGTCGAGTTGTTCGTCTTGACCAAGAATGGGGTTCCTAGTGGACAGTGCCTCCAAAGGCGTTAGTAGTGGACAACAACCAATAGTTCTTTTTCATAGGTGGCATAGCATCATTCTGCATCCTTCAACTTCCGGCTCTTGTACGCCACTGGATGCCCCTCTTGTAGCAAGACTCCGCCTAGAACATAGTCAGAGGTATTAATTTGTACTTCGAACAGCTTGGCCAAATCTAGAAGGGACAAGACAGTGCTACTAGACATAGTCTCTTTTAATGCATTGAAGGCCTCCGCTCGCCTGGGACCCCAATACCAAGGCGTGACTTTCTTTAGGAGTTTTGTCTACGACACTACAATGGGAGAGTAATTTTTCACAAACAGTCGGTAAAAGTTGCATAGGCCAAGGAATGACCTTAAGGCATGTATATCCTTAGGAGGCAGTCAATCTGTGACACCCTGAATCTTCTGTTGGTCCATCTTGATCCACCCTTCCTCGATGACATATTCAAGGAAGTCAACCTATTTTTTGGCAAAGGAGCACTTGGATAGCTTCACATACAATTCGTGCTCCAGCAGCCGGGCTAGAACTTTCCATAGGTGCTCTAGGTGTTCCTCCAATGTTTTGGTATATACCATAATGTCGTCCAAGTATACCACTATGAATTAGTCAATGTACTCTCAGATGACTTAGTTCATCAGGGTGTAAAATGTGGCTAGAGCATTAGTCAAGCCGAATGGCATGACCCGGAAGTCGTAAGACCTATATCTTGTCACACAGGACATCTTGTGTTCATCTGCCTTAGCAATCTGTACTTGCCATTAACCTGTCTTCAGGTATATTTTGGTGAACACGGTAACACCACCCAGTCTATCAAACAGGTTTTGCATTAGCGGGATAGGGCACTTGTTATTCATGGTGATTTTGTTTAAGGACCGATAATCCATACAGAGTCGTAGGGTGCTATCCTGTGTCTGGGGACCCATAAGGGGACTTGCAGGGCACAATGATCCCCATGTCCATCATTTCCGTCAACTATTTCTGAAGCTTGGTGAGTTTGGGTTGTGATATTTTGTAAGGCACCCGACGGGTGGCTTCGCACCTTGTACCAACTCAATCTCATAGCCCACAGTGCAACTAGGTGGGAGTCTTATGCATGCATAAGGTATATGAATGGTGTTGGTTTGCCTCATGTATTCCAATCCAACTATCAGCTCGAAGTTATCTATGATCACCAAACGCAAGTTGAATTTTCCTTCATAAGGACCAAGCTTCACTAGCACCCCTTTGGCAATTCCACCAACTGGCTGAGGTGGGGAGTTGATAGCCTTGAAACGACCTATGCCCTTTCCCACACCTAGACCAATGTGATGTACCTGATTTGCGGCTAATTAATTATGAGTAGTGCGTGTGTCTATCATCACCCTAATGGGCTTGCCATTAACTTTCATTTCGACGAATATCAGGGTCTTCTCTTGGTTAAGAAGAGGAACCTCATCCGCTTTCATTTTCCTTTTATTGGTAGTTAGGAATGGGTCTTTCTTCTTATCGATGCCAGTGTCACACCTCCTTTTTACCGAATTACTACACCCCGAGAAGGGATATAATAAAGGGAGGAGTTTTTTCACTTAAAGGACAGTCGGAATGGGATTTATTTATTTAAATTCAGAGTCGCCACTTGGGAGATTAATGGTGTCCCAAGTCACCGATTGAATCCCAAACCGAGGAAATATGACTCTGTTAACAGTCCGCGAACCAGAACCCGGATAAGGAATTCTGTTAATCCGGGAGAAGGTGTTAGGCACTCCCGAATTTCGTGGTTCTAGCACGGTCGCTCAACTGTTATATTTATTTTTATCTGATTTCTAGATATATTCCATTTTTTATGTGCATTTATTAATATTCCGCTTTATTATTTAATTTTTACAAGAATTTCAACATCGTGAAAATGTATTTCGGACCACACCGTACCAGTACGCCTGTGGCCTTTAACACATTTCGACTTCATTGAAATTTAGATTTGGGTCACATAAATGTACACCCATATTTAAGAAAGTATATTATTATAAATCACGCCTAAAGCATCTACGTCTATGTTATCCTTGGGAAAAGACCGTGAAATTCACTAAACGGTCCTTCCAAGTCTAAAATTTTATATAGCAATTTATTTGAGGGCCCTGCGATTGTATATTTAATGCGGCGAGGTTCATCTCTCTTTTATTTAAAGGCCAACCTTAAGGTAAACTACATTCTCTATTTGTTTTGTCCTAAAAATAGAAATATAATTGACTTCATTATTCCAATGTTTTACTTACTATTCATTCGCTTCTGGAACTGTAGTTTAATTAATCCATATACTTATTATAAATCCTACATTCATGCAACTGGGCCAAGTTTAGCCCAGCTTGTAGTTTAATTAATCCACATACTTATTAATAGTCAATTTCCGGCGTTAATAACCCTACTCAGAGAAAACAAAACGCAAACTGAAATTTAACTTGTCAGTCTAATCTCAAAAGGCTAGTGAATCAATTAGCTAGTTGTTTTGGTATCCTAATTTAAACATAACTAATAACTAAGCAGGACTTATACGATCACATCATTAATGATTCAAACAGACCAAATCTCATTCAACGAACTCGTGGTTCACATAATGTAAAATAATGTTTGGAAATTTGATGTTGATTAGAAATGAGCTACCCGTAACTAAGCTTAATGAATTACACATACTTATTTCTTCAGTTGATTTCTATTTGAGTTGTGACTACGATCATACTAATTCCTATTCTCCATTAAGCTCCTATGATTATGCTTCTGATTTTCTCGAACTAACGACTAGCAATAAAATTCTGAATCCTAGAACCAAAACAAACTAATAGAACTGATATAGAACTCGAATGCTTTTAAACAAATGTTAAACTAATTCAACAGTCTACTAATTAACATGTTTCAAATGGAACTATTCTACTGTGGTAAACTATGAAATTATAAAGTTCAAACAGTCCAGGTTTATATAGTTCATTACATTTTGGACTACTCCTGATTGAATACACATTTTTCAGCTAAATTCTAGATACATCAGACTTAATTGTAAAAAATCAGAAAGTAAACAAATATCAATCAAATAACTTCATTTCTTCAGCTTGTCATTACATCTTCACAATCATTATGGGATGAGAAGAGATACCTGGAAATAAGAGGTAAATCAATGAGAATCTACTTGCAATCAATAGAAAACAGGATCAGCAATGGCAGTCTAACAGCAAATCGATACACAGCTTCGATATCAACAGAAATAAGCCCAGCAAATAGTAGATAAGACCAGCAGGAACAGTAAACCACCAGAAAACCAATATTTGAGTGATATTTGTTCAAATCCTCTATCGCAATTGACAACCAGATCGATATAAACTTCAAATTACCCTAAGAATCAATGTAACAGTAGGAGTTTTTAATTGTTTTGATATTTTGGAGTTTTGAAATAGAGACCTCTGAGAATTTAGATAGAAAATGGCAGAAAACTCTAAGTAGATTTCAGATTTTTCAAAAAAAAACCCTTTTTTCAAGGTGGCCAAGTAAGGCCTATTTATAGAACCAAAAGGGAGGGAAATTTGATTTCAGAATTTATCAAACAGTCCCTCTTTTATTTTAACTATACCCTCAATATTTTGTTAACTAATCGATTCTAACCCCTCATTAATACAGAATTTTCCCTTTTCCCCCTATCTAGAATGTTCTATTTCATAGCTTTTACCCTTTTACCCCTACTTCTAACTACTATTTTACTGCATTACCCTCATATTATCCATATTACCCCTACCTCCTAAGCTTTGTTACAATTTAACCATTTTTGTATCCCCAAATCACCCCTGACCCCAAAACATATTTACTGAATGGCATTACTGCCTTTTACCTCTTTAACCTTAGACTTTTTTAGTTTTTATGAAATTACACTAATGTTATTTTCTCAGAATTACCAAACAAAATATGGTCTAATTAGCTGTACCCAATCAGAATTCATTAAACATGAACAATTCAAATCACGGTCAATCATAACAAATCCGATTAACTACTGGCTAATACTTTTACTAATCAAAATTAATCAGAATTTGAACTAAAATTAAAACCCTAATAGTATCAAATTGTAAATCTAAAATACTATTTAAACAGAGATTAAGTAACCCTTATGAAACTAACAACAAACAGAAATGAATCAAAAGATTATGATAAAATCAAAAGAGAAAAACATGCATGTAGAAACATATAAAAAAGAAAAGAACCGAAATAAAATAAAGAAAATAAAGAACTTAGCTTTTTTTCGTTATTTTTTCTACAGTCTGTTTTTCTTTTTTCGTCTTTTCTTTTTTTTTTTAAAAAAACAACTCTAGTTGTCCAGGAGGCCTTTTATAGCCTTTTCTTGAAATTTTAGTCGCCGGCATACCTTATTTTTTTATGCTTGAGTTATTTCAGTGATTTTTAGGGCTCGAAAGCCTCAGAATGGGGTTAAGGACATAAGGAGGAAGCTATGGTGAGATTTTGACATGATTTGAACGAAGTGATGTTCGCCNTTTTGAGAAAGTATTCCCTTGTTCTCCAGGTGGGCGCTTGCTTGCTGAAGCTTGAAATGGATTCCTTTGAATATTGTTGCTTTCCCTTAAAACTTGAACTGTCCTCCCTTGTTCTCTAGGTGGGTGCCTGATTGCTGCAACTTTCTGTGTTCCCTTGTTATCCACATTGGTCACATTCACTTTAAAGTGATTAGTAAGAATTTGAATCTTTTGTCCCTGTTCTAATCAAAGAACAATTTGTTAGTATAAAATGGTGGTTAGCTGCTGGCATTCTTGTTGGCCATGCTCCCACTTCTGAACTTGTTCCGACTTGCTTCGTGAACTTGTTTTGTCTTGCTATAATTTTTCGGCTAACTTTCAAACTTTCTGATCCTGATGACCCAAAATGTTTTCCTCATGTCACAGTCTTGGTGTTTCTTTTCCCTTTCTTGTGAACTTTTGCTTCTTTCTCCAATTATCTGATTACCATTGGTCCTTCTTGTTTCGACTGTCCTTTAATAAGTCCCGGTCTCATTGTGCCATACAACTGAGAAGCTGGTAATTAGTTTTGACCACAAATGTCTTATAGATAGATTTCAAGAAAAATGAAATGCAATGACCTCAAAGTTTTGAGGATAGAAAAAGGATAAGACTTATCTGAGTGAGAAGGCTGATTCCGTTGATCATGCCATGCATTTTGGATTAACCAACTTAATCTGTCAACCAACTGTCAATTGTCACATTTACCATTCCATATTTCACAACCCGATTTTCACCGAAACCCAAACCTTGCTTGTTTTGCCATCTTTCAATCAGAAACTTCTTTTATTTGCCCACTCTGAAAACTCACTTTCGCCTTACGGTGCCCATGAGGGTTTTCATCAATAAGACTCTTCTCATTTCTAATATNATTGTATTGTATTTTTGTATTATATTTTTCCTTTGTATTTTTGTATTTTTTTTCTTTTTCTTTTGTATTTTTGTATTTTCTTTTTCTTTTTATTAAATTGTTACACCAATTAATATCTATTTTATGGTAATTTCTAATTAAAGCGCAAAAAATGCTATTTTTGATTTTTCTTTAAAATGAATTAATACCAAAAATTGTAAAATTAAACTCTTAATGCATATGCGTATTTTTTGTAATTTTAGTATGAATTATTATGCAACTAACTAACACAAAAAATGCAACAAATATCAACAAATAATGAAAAATCATTTTGTTTGGATTTTAGGAATAATTTGCTTAGGGCAAAAAATCACGTGCTCACAGCTGCCCCTCTTTGCTCGAAAACACGAAGAGTTTTCGTGCAAAGATAAGTGAGCGTTAATGAGGGATTTTTGCTCATTCGCATATTCCATGTGAAGCTTTTTTTGAAAAGTTTGACCGCACCCTGCTTCAGAGGTTGCCTACATATCCCGGGCAAAACAGGAATCAGGTCAGTGTAGTTCAGGAGTGTCTGGTAGCTGGGACTACCATAAAGCTGTGATTTCACTGTTGTTGCTGCTGTTACTGCTTGCTGACCCCCTTATTACACCATGTAAGGATAAAAAGAAGCTAGCCTAGGCTATGCCTTATGATTTACAAAATCCTATCTAATGTCTGGTATCTTGTGTTCTTGAATTGCCTTGATCTTACATCTTGCATTCTTTCGCT